>JAHIAM010005666.1:0-45176 GCA_021605205.1 Aegilops longissima | reverse complement strand
CATTGCCCTGTTTGGATACATTTGTTGTCAATCTAACCCTGCCATCCAAACACCACTTTGGTTAGAGTTAGTTCAGGGTTAGAATCTAACTCTAACCTCTGACAGGGCCCATGTTGCCCATTAAGTCAACGCCTTCTATTCGACCGGTCGTTATGACTTGTGGGACCTACATGTTAGTCTGCACAAAAATCCCCGAGTGACCTCCTTCCTCCGGCCCGTCCACCTAGTCATCCTCGGCCATGGGACGCAGCTACCGCCGCCGGCAGAAGGCGAGGTCAAAACCGTCGGCGGTGCGGAGCCCATGTTGCGGCAGCCCGGATGCCAGCTCGTCCGGCGCTTCATGCGCTTAGCTAGCCAAGATTGCTCCGTCACCGCTTGTCGCAAGGTTTGCTAGCTAGATTGGCACGACAATGCGCTGCTTGCTCGCTGATGCCATACTAAGGCCGCCATCTGCTCGAGCGAAGGCCAGCCAGCGGCGGCTTGCTCGCTCGTGAGTCACGCCGCCAGCCTCGCCAACCCGCAGGGAGGCCAGCCGGTGTCCGCCCGTCCGGGCGAGCGGCGCCAACTCGCTCATCACCGGCGCTACCGACGAACACGCATCGGTACTGTTTGAAGTAATGTTCAGGAAAAATAATGATTTGAGGGGGAATAATAGGATAGAAGGTCGGATGTGGGTCCCTCATATCAACGGTAAAACAAAATGTGTTGGTTTAAGCTGCCTCGTCAGCACGGACGTGTGGGACAGCCCTATCATAAATGGGTTTAAACGAACCTAATCGGTAGGAGTACTAGGTAGTAGTTTTTGGCGTGGATTAAGAAATTTTGGGTATGTTTTTGTTATTTTTGTACAATAGATTCTTCCTAGGGCTGGTTGAAAGTGGTAGTTTTTTGTTAAATACTCTACATATTGTAAGTAGGAGTGAAAGTTAAGCTTTGGAAGCCAATAAGCAAGGCTAGTTACATAGTGCATATGTGTACATGATTGAAAGTAAATATCAACCATGAGTGACTAATATCTTGATGGAAAACTCGAAACTATGGAATACTAGGAAAAATGCATGGTTGGAAATACTAGCAATGTTCATGTCCGTTGCAACGAATCATAATTAGAATAATACTTATTCACAAACTTGGTACAAAACACTCTAATTTTGATATACATATGTCACTAGAGATATATTATGTTTCAATTAGAATATATTCCTTGGGCTGTTTTGGTGAGGTCAGGGAGGGATGTGGTTGGTTTTAAGATACTAATTATGGCTTTTTCTGCAAATTGGTAGACAAGTGGGATGTTGGTGAGAAAAGGCAACAACTTACCTCACAGTCATTAGATGTAGATCTAATGGTTAGAAACGACGGATGGCAGACACACCAGCATCACCAACTTAGTCTTGTGTAGGAGTACTAGCAAGATCCATGCATTGCACGGAACATCAAGATGCATTTTTTTATAAAACACTTGTTGTGATTGACCCTTGCGGGAGTAATACCATGTGTAAAAACTAATGATATCTCGAGAAATATGAGATAAGGTGAAGAGGAGTGGGGTGTGGTGGTGGTTGGTGGTCGGACTGAGCGGAGGCATGTGGATTGACGACGCCGCAATGCCACCGTGCCAGTTTGTTCCAGAGGCTTCCTTTCTTAATTGCTCAACAATGAGGTTTGTTGGAGATAAGGATAAATGAGGGAAGGCCTTGTCTGCAAATGTGGAGAGGGGTGCGGGTATCTTTTAGTTTAATTTCCATCCATCAGATATAGATCGAACGGTCTATATTGCAAGATGGCACACGTACCATCATCACCAACTCGGTTTTTTATAAGAGAAGAAATATAAGTATGGAGATACAAACGTATTATCGATACTTGCTTCCATAAACTAGCATCTACATTCTATTAACGCCTCGGCATGTGGGGCCTTAGCAAAATGACTTCTCGACTGTGTAAAACAAAGATTTTCCCGTCGCCGACAAGGAGGGGGTGACGGCGGCGCGCTTTTTGGCTTGCTATAGTCCTAGTAGTCATACTAGGTGGTCTAAGCACGTGTAGATTTATTCTTTTTCACGTCTCGTGTTCGCCGTACTGCCACGACTGTTGATGAATAGACGGTAAGTTATTCACGGGGAAACCCTTGTTGAGCGTGTTTGCGAGAGAGAGAGAGAGACAGTGTGCGTGTGTGATATGTTAGAGACTAAGGCAACGATAGCAGATTCTTTGTGTCTATGTGTGTGGAAGATAGAGAGAGACATGTACATGGGGCTTTGTGTTGTGTAACGTGGAGACACATCTTATATTTACTAATTGGAGGCACCTTTTGAGCCTACACGTTAATCCACATCAGCCAAATTAATTTAAGCATTAGATTAAAAATTGAACGACCAAGATCTATTTGAAGGCCCTGCTAAATTTAAAGGACACCACGTACATGATATAAGCCCACATGTACGTAACAAAAGAGAAAAGAGTTCTCCTCTCGAAAAAAAAAGAAAAAAGAGTTCTCACCATGTACGCAATAGATTAGATCCCAGAAAAAAGATTAGATAGAAGTCCTCAAACCGTGCTAAAAAAAGAGTCTACAAACCCCACATCAATGTTACAAGCACGTGCCTTCTCCATGCAAAAAAAAGAAGAGAAAAGAGTTCTCCCATTAAAAAAAGAGAAAAGAGTTCTCACCATGTACGTGCCTCATCTGCCACTTGGCGGGCAATTGTGGCGGGTTGTGAAGCATTGCAGGCCGGTCTGGTGAAACGAGTAGGCGACGGATCGTCCATATCAATATGGGAGGATAAATGGATTCCTTCCACCATTAAGATGTCTCCTCTGTTCCGTCCAGCTAACACCATGGTGGAAACCGTGAGTGAACTGATAGACCCACTGAGCTGGACATGGCGGACAGAGCAGGTTCGAGAGATCTTCATCGCGCCGGATGCCGCAGCCATTCTGAATATTCCATTGTGGCACGGAGGGGGCGAAGACATCTATGCATGGGCCTTTGAGAAGACAGGCATTTACTCTGTTAAATCAGCGTATCGTGCTCTCGTATACATAATTAGAGAGTGAGTGTGTGAGATACACATGCGAACATGGGGATAGATGAGGATCCAGATAAATGGGTGTTTGTGCGTGTCTGTGTGTGTTCGTGCACGCGTTTTTGTGTGAGAGGGAGAGAGTGTATGTGGAGTAGAGAGACCACTGATGATGTAAACCTAGTATAAGGGAAGGGGGAATGGTGTGACATGTGTAGTAGCGAGATAACACGGGTGCGGGCGGGGGGAGAAGACTATTTGGAAGAGACATCGAGTGTATGTGTGGGAGAGGGGTGTGAGAGTGAGAGAAAGAGAGAGCTAGCGACGAGAGAGAGAGAGAGAGAGAGAGAGAGAGAGAGAGAGAGAGGGGCGAGAGGGGTCGTTTGTGTCCATAAATGGCGTATAGATAGGGAGACAATGTTGATGTTGTCCGAAATTGGCCTATGAACGGAGACACAAGGGAAGCGAGTCATCGTGTGTGTGTGATAGGGACTTCATGAGAGATCTAGAATAGATGGTGTAGAGAACAATGTGCAAAATCGAGAACGATGATACATTAGGGAGCTATGGAAAGAGTCATGACATATATGTATACAGGGAAGGAGTTGGGGCGGGTCCGCATGTGGGAGAGATAGAAAGAGGAGAGTGGTGCACAAGGAGACAGAGTGTGCTTGTTTGCAGTGGGGGTGGTGTGTGAGGTGAGTGCGCGAGAACCACATAACTAGGGAGATAGACGCTTGGGGGCTTACGCTTTGTGTGTATGGGAAATATACACTCTACATAGTGTGTGTGCTTGGGTAAGAGAGATAGCGGGAGACCTAGAGAGTGAGGGAAGAGATGTGTGCATGCCCGAGAGACAAAGTGATAGAGACCTATATTGGGGTTCAGACTTTACAAGAGAGAGGGGTGTTAATGTGCTCGTGTGTTGGTGTTTGGGGGAGAGAACGACTTCTCTATGTGTGTGTGTGTGTGTGTGGTGGGGGGGGTGACTTCAGATATAGAGTGAGGTGTCTATATTTGAGGGACTTTAGCGTAATTGAGATATTGTGCACTCATGGTTGATCAATTTGTTTCACGGTTTGTACTATGAGATAATGATACTTTTGAACATGCGTGATATACCTTGATGTACCAGAATTACAAACCTAAGATTGGAATTTTGGAATTTGACTCCATCATTAGCTTTTGTAATTCATTTAAATAGAGGTACATTTTTTAAGCCGGGATTGCGTGATTTCAAATTCATATATCAAACCTAGAGATATACACATACGGGCATGTTCAAACTTTATAATCATCCACTTTATTCATACACATACACATTTTTGCTTTTGTCATCATATTTAGGATAAACACATTTGGAATTTCATTTGGATTGGACCGTATGATGGTATTTGCTTGTAGTAGCTCAATGATTCATATTTGAATTTAATGGACAATCTAAGTTTCGAGTTGGAGACATTGATTTTCAAAACTTGTACGTTTTTTTTGCGTGCAAAACAAACAAATTGTCGGCCATGATATCATAGTCGGTCGTACGAGAGCAGAATACTTATAATTTTAGGCGCCAAAAGCTTTCAAACTTCCCGCTCACATCGAAATATCCCGCGCCCGAAAGTTTAGCCCTGCGATATTCCTGCTTTACCCCTACCACATGAACGGAAAAGGGCTGCTTTGGTAACTCCATTGTTTTCCCCTCTTTGCCCCCAACATTCTTCCCCAGAGCCCCCCCTTCCCTCCCCGACCCCCAACCATGGCAAGTCACGAATCTAGTCCTCCGCCGCAGCGGTGGACCTCACACCCCGCCGGATCTACCTTCCGCACCTTGGAACCCCCAACTGCCAACTCACCACTTCACCGGAGCCGCTTCAGCGAATGGCTTGTCCACCGCTCCAGATCTCCTTGACCGCCATCATGGTCCACCACACCGGATCTGCTTAACCGGCGCCCTCATCCACGACAGCGTAGGCCCTTTACTGACTCTCTCGTCCGCCCCTTCGCTGGCCCTTCATACAAGCCCTCGTCCGCCGCAACAGATCCGCCTCACTGAAAGCATTGTACAACGCGCCCGCCGAAGCCTTCGTCCACTGCACCGGACCCACTCCACGGACGCCATATTCAACTCCACCGGCCCTGCTTTACAGACGCTGCAGCCTCATCAAGTTATTTTGATTTGTACTCCTTCGGTTTTTCTCTTTATCGTGCAACTGTTCACTTACCACAGATGAGCTTTCTTGTATGTCGACAGGCGCCGCAACCGTAGCACTGTAGCCGCTTCAGCGACGGTGATAGCTGGCCCAAACTCAGCCGCAACACGAGCACCATCGACGATCCTTAGCTATCAAGTATGACAACGATACCCATACGCCGCTGAGAATCAGGTACTATTATCCAACGGCCGGCGCCTACATTCACTTTCCTAGCATAAGCGCCGCACCTTTGAATTTCTTCAGGGCATCATTCAGTTTTTCATGAGACGCGTTATTCTGCTTGCACCTATAGGGCCATACTTCTGGCAGTAAACATGTTACATGTGCTAAATTACATACCAGTGCACATATAGTTAATATGCTTTAGTTTTGTCCTAAGTACTCCCTCCGTTCCAAAATAGATGACCCAACTTTGTACTAACTTTGTACTAAAGTTAGTACAAAGTTGAGTCATCTATTTTGGAACGGAGGGAGTATTACTGTACTTCCTAGATATCACTGCCTACTATTTACTTCTTGAATGCTATATTTATGATAATGGTGTTGTTCTGATGCCACATGTTGGTTCCATCAGACTGCTTAATGTTCTCTATGCTTAATTACACATCAGCAAACTAGCATGTGGTTCCCCTGCTTTTTGTTCGTTTTACCCTACATTTTCTGATGCTAGCTATTACATCACTGCTCCGAGCCTCTTTTCATTACTTGTTTGTGTGTTCTTGATCTTCCCAAGTTGCATGACTAATTTGATGCTTCTATTAATTATGGTGCTGCCAACCCCATCAAGCAAAATATTTGTTCTTTTGGGGCTGGCACCTCGAACAAGCATAAAAATATAGGGAAGCAGACATATTGTCGTGTATGCACACACCCTTCTTTCATTAGTTTAGATGAACCATTGATGATCAATTCGGACCAGTGCATGTGATTAAAATTAATTTTACCTAAATAGAGGGTGCAGAATAAACTACAACAACTAGATTTGCAACCACGGATGTCGATCTTGTGATATCTTCAAAGAACATTGCAATGAAGCGAGGCTTCACAAAGCAACATATGGTAAGCCAGTGTGTTTTAGTACATGTGAAATGTAATGCGAGTGGGCTGCTTTCTTGGCTTGTGCCTCAACTTGTAATCCTACCAATTACAAATATTTCAGTTGTCTGCTTTGGTTGTATTGCTTGATTCAATGCTTGTTTGTTGTTACGCTGTACCTGAGTTGGCTAATATGTCGCTATTGCTCGCTGTACTATCGTAAAGAAATGCATGCCTATTTCATTTGAGTCCTTAACTTTTCCTCTCAACTTCATCACAAGACTGTCTTCGTAGTTTATATGAGGCCACACTGTTAAGTGCTTTCTCTGATTATTTCAACTGCTTAGATGCCTTGGCAACTTAAATATAGCGGTAGTACACTCCCTTTCAACTAGGGATGTCAACTGGGTCCAATTTAATCCCGATTAAAGTCCACTAGTGGTATGATAGTTCAAAAGAGTTTTTGTTTTTGAGGAAAATGAACTAGGAGGTAGCAAAACTAACTAGATGGGATGGCGGATATCGCTTATTTGCCACTTACATCCCTAGTTTCATCTTACCATTTTAATTTCTTTTCGGCTGATGCTGCTTCGAACCATTTAAATATAGTTTGCCATGCTCGGCAATAATTCGTCCGTCGTTTACCATGTAATCTTACTGCCTGGATCATGTGATAACTATCTCTTACTTATGTCCAGCGAAAACCTTTCAGGATGCCGTTCACACTAGGACACAATGTACAACCCCAGAATATATTTGTTGAAGCAGTGCGCCATCCATGTTACCAGATGGTAGCAGTTCAGAGGCAACACCACCGGAGAGCAGTCTGAGCACAGATATTATAGTGCTTGAGGCTCTACTAGAGGCAGAAAGAGACGGTGTGGCTGCCATGAATGATGTAATCTTTATCTTGAGGCTGTAAATTATGGAATTAGCGGCACGCGTTATGCAAGCAACCCAAGAATTGGAGGAAGTAAGAATGTTGCATTTGAAGACGGAGGAGGTCCTGCTGTTTCTGCTATCTGAAGCCCAAGGCAATCCCGGATCTTCTTTAGATACCAGTTGAAATTGTCATTAGATTATTGTACTTGCATGTTGTGTCATGTCTCTGAATGGATTATGTTGCAAGACCCCCTATGTTGTCCATGTGTTGTAATGATCCGAATTTTTTAGGCGAGGTAATCCTCAGTACTTGTATGATTGACATAAGGTGAACTGTTTTTTGTGTGAGCATATTGTATTGGATGAAATAACTGTTTAACTCAGAGTGTATCCAACCTACTGAATTGGAAGATCACGACATTTCTAAATCATAATCATATATAAAGGTGGAATAAATCTTTGTTGTGGTTTTGAAGAAATAAATAACAAAACGTATAATTATCTGTGGATATTCGTAATCGAATATAAATTGGATTTGAATTTAGTTTGCCAGGGGCCAGGGCGAACGTGAATGCTTATTCTCCCAAGTTTTGAACGAAGCGGCTAAACACCCACTATAATTTGTGGTCTGCCCGAAGCAAGTGTTTGCGAGATGGAAATTACTATCTACCCCTGACACTTGACATCCTTATCGACCGGATTTATACTGTTGTCGATAGGGGTAGACTAGTAACTTCAATCAGACGTGGCATGACGGCCTCTGAGCCCATTCAGACATGGTGGGCGCCAAACATGGGCGGCAAAACACATTTGATTCAAACTCTTCCAAAAGACATGTGTCTCTTCCTCCATTTCCCCATTCATACACGGTGGGCGGAAAAACAAACTCTCCTCGTCCGAAATGGATGTAGGCTAATATTTTAAATAGGGGCAGATGTGTAACTTCCATCAGACGTGACACAACCGCCCTACTTGCCAGCCCCGTTCATACACCGTGGGCGCCAACCGTGGGCGGCAAAACACCCTCTCCTCGCCCGAAATAGTTACCGGCAAATATTTGGGAGATGCGAGATTACTTTCCTATCCCCAACCGACGAATGTCCGAATTTTAAACGGGGATAAGTTCAGAACTTTCCCCATTTCGAGAAGCGCGTCCCAAAGTTTGAGACCCCCCTCCCCTCCATTTCCCCATTCATACACCGGCGGCGGCACGACAACCTCCGCACTGTGGCCAGCCTCCTCCGTCCGCCACCCAATCCTCCACCTTGCCGGAGCTGCTACCCCTACCCCGTCGTCCACTGCAAGAGATGGACGTCTCTCATCCACGGCGCTGGACCAGGATCCTTTCATCGCCTCCTCTCGCTTCATCGGCGCCGTCGTCCACCTTGCCATTGCCGCTCCTACGACCGCCTCGTCCACGGCAACAGGATATATCCCCCAACCCGGTCATCTGCCCTCTAAAGTCTTCTTCCCCGCCGCTGACAGCCATCGCACCCGCAACACCCTCAACATATCAGCATAGGCCTACACGGCGTCGCAAGAGAGGTGGTACTCTTCCATATGTGCGTAAGTTATTGATCTCACCCGGAAAATAGATCGTAATTTGTTTAATGTACTTTTCTTGTCCGTACCAAATCGTAGTGGCTAGTTGAAAGCAAACATTGGTTGCGAAGTAGCTTTGTCCGGTTTGCACCTTCAGATCCGCCATGGCACGGGCACTATACTCGTAAAGCTTATGGTTTCCCCCCTTTATATTCACTACCATCATCGTAGGTGCTTTGTGTCGTGCTAGCACTGCTCCTCAACACCTCAACCCAAAGCTTACGTGTTGAAATACGAATCTGTTATGATGCTCGTATCACTAAAACAGAGAACATTTAATTGGTCACCTAATGTTCCTATATTCTTTTTGAAAAGCATGTGCGCCACCCACTGGTCCAGCTAGTTCCACTTTCCTGATTTTTCTCTTGATGCTTAGGGTTTTCCCCTTTTATCTACTCTACTATGATCTGCGTAGGTGCTTTCTATCGTACTAGCATTACTCCACCCTTCAAGCTAAACAACAGAACACTCAGAATTCAAAAGCTTAGTTGTTCAAATATGATTGTGATATGATACTGATATTAGTTAACCGACACATTTAATTGGTTAGCTAAAGCTCCCACCTGAGTTTCCAAATGCATGTCGCGACATATAGAGAGACAACATAATTGCATTTCTTTGTCACTTGTTGACCGTACTTTCTTGTCCATACCAAATCTTAGTTGTTATTTCAAAGCAAACATCTGTTGCTAACTACCCTTTGCGCGGTTTGCGGCTTCAGATATGCCATCCCACTGCCACGGTCAACACTGTACTCATCATGCTTATGTTTTCCCCATTTTATGATGACCACAATCAGCCTACGTGGTTCGTGTCGTAATAGCACTGCTCCACCCATCGAGCTAAACAAGCTTAGTTGTACAAATTCATATCTGATATTATTGCTGATATTAGTAAAACTGAGAGATGTTTAATTGGTTAGCTAAATGTTCCTACTTTAGTTTCGAAATGCATGTGAGCCACATATGGAGAGACCGGAAAGAATAGTATTTTTCTGTGCGCTCTGGTTCATCATGGGTGGCCAACCGACATTGTATTGAAAGACTTGTAATATCTTCAATCTGCTTGCTCTTCTACTCTTCTTTAAGATGATACTCTTCTCTTGCGGTCGACTGGTCAGGTCGAGTTGTTCTCCCTTAGTATATTTTGAATCTGGCAGGTCAGGTCGACTTGTTCTTCTTTACTATATGTTGAAGTTGTCATCTGTGAAGTGTCATCACTTCTGGAGCTCTCATATTTTGAGTAGTAGGCCACATTATATTAATGCACACACCAAATTACAGCATGCATGTCATCTTTTAAAAGAATTGTAGAGACAGCACAAAGGGGTTTACAGGGAGGCAGTATTGGATTAGAATCACTTCTGCATTACAAATAAAATCTCACTTGTTTTTATGTTTTCATGCATGTCAGATATTGAACATTATCAAAATGAATATGAGAATGGGCCAAGAGAGGAATATTGCGGAACGATCCACTGGCTAACAAACTTGGCATGGTGGAGGATGGCCTATCTTATTCACCCATCAAGGTGCTTGCTCTAACTTTGCAAAGTTGTATTGGTCGCAAATATTTTGCATCTGACCTCTTGCATTACTTCTAATTTGTTACACCATCTGCTTAGTTTAAGCATCATATATGAGTATATGCCATACCTATCCATTTTCTGTACCTATTCCATGTGTCGTCACACTAAGTTTTTCCAGTCAAATGTTGTTCTTTCGTAATAGATGTCCAAAAGGAAGAGGGTGAGTGCAGATCCTCAAGGAGTACAAACTAGGTATTTGGAAAAGGTAGTGATACATGTTAAATCAGATAGATCAGTAGCCATAGAAAACAGAGGCCCAACTGTACCATACTTTACCCCTACTCCAGTGGCCAAACCCCTATTAGAACTGTTGGGAGCCCAGCGTCAGGTACTGTCTATGATATCAATTCAAAATTTGAACTCCTAAATTTCTGCTTGTGCCTTACCTTCTCTCTTGTATGAAAACTAATTTCAGATGAATCTCCTTGCTCAAAGGATCATACAATCTCAAAACAATAATGGGCTCTGCATTGCTCTTGTCAGTACCTCTCTCCCTTTTGCCTTGTAACATTGTACTTAATTAATTGCTATTTGATTATGTATCATCACCGCACTTTTGAGCTTCATTATCCTCTGTTTCTTCCAATATTATTTGATCTATATTTACTCTTTGCAAAATGTAGAATAATGGCAACGCTTATAAAGAATTTTCTTTGGGGAATATATTGAATTATCCTTCCATCAACATGGAGAAGGGCTTTGTCCAGCCCGTGTTAACATGTAATGTAAGTTCATCCTTCTCAAGCCTTCAAACTTTGTTCTAGTATAGATTTGGATAGGCATCATTTCCTCCACTGTTGTTTGCTTTGTTGTTTACATCTGATTGGATGTTTGCAACAACTACCAGTTTCAAATTGTAGGTGTAAAAACATGTTCCTTATGCCGAACAGATCCATTTATTTGCTTATATAATTGTGAAACCTGTTACGTGTCTCCTTGTTTCTCTTTCAGAGTCGTATCTCTTACGCCGGGCAGAACTTTAGGGAAGATAGTGAGCCAAACCATCTTGAGGACAGCGAGATGACCCCAAGGTCCTGTCTTGATGAAGACAGTGATTTGAAGCTACTCACCAGCAGGTGTGAGACAACCTCTGTGCAGTCGCTGCCTCAATCAGTTCGACTTTTTTAGTCTCAACTTAAAGCGGAAAGGCTTGCTTCAGCTCAGCTCCGACTTTGATGATAGCCCAGTGGATGTAATATGTGTGATAGCCGTGATAAACTAGTGCAAATAAACCACCAGTGCAAATAAACCAGTGCTCTCAGTTTTGTATATTCTTTTGTCGGCGCGTTTATTTGCACTGGTGGTGAACTTTGATGCCTAGTGGATGTAATATGTGTGATAGCCGTGATAGCCTAGCGTAAGTTCCTTGCTTATTTATTTCCTTCTTGTCTTGTTTATTTGTTTGCTTGTAGTCATTGCAATTCTTTTTCCGGTTTGCTAGTGGCTGCAATAACCTATTTTTTAAAACTAGGCCACAATAACCATGGGCTAATATTTACTGTAGTGACACTAGGCCTCCTACGGGCCATAGAAACAGTGGGCCTTCTACGGGCCGTAGAAATAATGGGCCTTCTACGGGCCGTAGAAACCATGGGCCTTCTACGGGCCGTAGAAATAGTGGGCCTTCTATGGGTCGTATCATCAATGGGCCTTATACGGGCAGATGATCGACACAAACATGGGCCAATAACAGCCGCATTATGGCCGTAAATGGGCTAGAGTTGGAATCGTCCGTTCATGGGCCGAACATAACGGGCCATCGTTAATAGGCCGTATTTGATGACACTATGAAAATGTCCCAACGTATTAACGGACCATAAACGGGCCGACTGTAACCACGGGCTAAATTTGGCCCACAAGCAGAAAATGACAGTAACAGGCCGTAAGTAAACGAATGCTGGAAATGAGCCCAAGAATAAATGGGCTCTTAGAAGGCCGAAAGATAACATAGGCTGGAAACGGCCCAACGGAATAACGGGCCGTTAATGGGTATAAAGTGATGCACTGTTCATTACGGGCCAGTTTCACCACGGGCCGTTAATGGGTGTAAAGTGATACATTGTTCATTACGGGCCAGTTTCACCGCGGACCGTTAATGGGCCAAGAGTTACAAAGGGCCTCATATGGGCCGAAAGACGTCATGGGCCATACATGGGCCAAAAGTGAAAACGGGCTGGAATCATATTGGATGGCCCAGATGATGCTACTGGGCCTAATTCGGATAGGGCGTAAGGGCCTTGGGTTAGCAGCTGTAAATGGGCTATATGCGAACAGGCCGTTAACAGGCTTTCCATGGGCCGACCCGCCACCTTTTGACCAAGTCAAATGGGTCGGCCTTTTCACAGGAATGGGCCTCTGTTGGGCCGTGCCACGTGCCGACGTATCATAGGCGCCTTCTGCCCAATGTGTGGATGACATCTGTCCCAACGATGAGCCGACACGTGTTTCCTCCAGCCAATGATGATTTTACACGTGGAAAATCCCCATTGGTCGGGGCTGTTAACGGGTTATCGGATCCAAAACCCGACCCGATAGCTTAACGGCGTTCCATTACGGTGGATGCCACGTGTCGGTCACCCTTGACGAAAGCACTTCTGTAACACGCGATTTATCATCATGGAAGTGGACACTTCCATGATGATAATTTTGGTAATGTCATGGAACACTTCTACGACAGCACAGGTATGACTATCTTGATTCTATCATAAAATCGTCATGGATGTACATGCATGACAAAAAATGCGACCTACTGTGACAAACACGTATCATCACGGAAGTGTTTTTTTGTAGTGCATTGAGTTCTACTTCATAAAGTACATCTACAAACCCAAGGATTCCCATCAAGATGATGTGGATCCTGAAGAAGAAGAATTAGAGAGTTCTTGAGGGTGACTCCGCCAACATACTTCACTCATATTCATTTTGGCAAGGACAAGTGCAAACAACTTCCACATCTTGCACTAGTTCAAGGAGTCACAAACCCTCTTGTTGGTAAGACAAGGGACAAGGTAATCTAATGCTTTCATGGACATCATCATGTGTGTGCTTCACTCTATGTCTATGGATATCCTTGTTTGTTCCTTGTGGGACTAACCCATGTAGGTATTGAAAGTGCAACTCACTCCAATGGATTGCTCTAATTGATCTACATTAACAATGAGCATCCACATCTTCAACATCTACATGAAGTCATCATCGACAAAACCCAAGGTTAGTTCATCCCTCTTAGGGGGGACATCACATCTAGGGGGAGCTTTACTCTAAGAATTGAGCTAAAGCAACTCTAATGGTGTGAACACAACAATGCTTTATCTAAAAGTGGTAACCCCACTTATGCTTAAACGATGAGTATGACCTATGATCAAATGTTCTCATTTGACTCCTAAGTCAATATACTCATATATAGATGACCTAGTCATCACCAATTGCTTGATAGATGCTAGAGTGATTGTGCATGCTTTGCCACATATTTCATTTGCCATTATATTGTGTGAGCATGTTGATTGCATACTTTTCTCATTCAAGGACATCCATTTGTTGCTTTGATTGTTTGGCTTTTCTTCTTTTGCCAAATGGATGGACAAGAATGCCTAAGAGCTTCCTCTAGCTATCTATGCTTTTCTCGTCTCAAACTCTATTCATGCTACATCACAAAGTTTGAACAAGTCAAATTCCAACCCTCTGGGTGAGGAGCACTCGGAGTCACCGATTCGTCATAGACTTAAACTTCCAAAACCTCTCTGTGTATTTTGGTCTGACCGATTCATCCTTTTCGGTCATACTGAGTTCACTAAGTTGATCTAGGTTTTCACTCTCGGTGCAACCAATTAGAACTTTTCGGTCACACCGAGTTGCAGTAACCGCTTGCGATTCTGCATCTCGGTGCCACCGAGTTGTTCCACTCGGTCACACCGACAGGGTCAGGATATATATACCGACGGGTAAATTTTTGGAAATTTCTCCGAAACCTATTCGCCCGTGCGTGTCCTGCTCTGCCGACTCGAGTCTCTGGATCGTCCTCTCGGCGCCAGTGACCTCCCGTCGCTGGTCTCCGCCGCCGTCAATGGAAATCTTCACCTCTGTTGTCACCGTACCGAGCTCATCGCCAAGTTAGGGTATGAGTTTGATACTTTGTGCAATCTTTTACCTCCGATTCTTAGCACAAAGACAATGCCATGTTTCTTACCAAGTATGAGATCAATCTATCCAAAGAAAACTTCCTTTAGATTAGTTTTGATTTGAAAATTTAGGGCTAGGTTTCCGCCGAACTCATCTCGGACCGACCGAATTGTAGAAACCAGTCTCACTGATTTGGCTTAGGCCATTGCACATGTAATTTTCGATCTGACCGAAACTTGCAAATTGGTGTGACCGAGTTCAGAAGTTTGTGAAACCCTAGCAATCTCGGAGTCACCAAATTGTGTCTGAATCTGACCGGTTCCACTAGTTTAGACTCCAAAGTTGCTTCGGTGTCACCGAGTTTAACAAATCGGTAGCTCCGAAATGCTTTCTGTGGAAAACTAAAACTAAGTTTTTGACTCATTCATTTTGCAAAAATTTTGCACTTTGTGATGCTTATCCACTCTATCTCATCTATAACTATTCACAGGGTCAGCTCTTAGTTTGCAATGTCAGAATGTCTGATCAAAGTGACAGCCATAACAAGTCTGAGGAGCGGATGGATCTGAGTGAGGGCACTAGTCCCTCTGGCAGCTTTGATGAGGGGAGCAGGAGCACACCAAGCAACCTGCCTAAGGCAACAACTAGGCAGAGAAAGAAGAAAGCCTTGGATTCAGAGGATGAGGACTTTGAAGTTGAGGAAGTGACTTCTAAGAAGAAAGTGCTTAAGAAAGAATATGCTGCTGCTTCCACAAAGCCAGGTCAGAACAAGAAAGCACCTGCCAAGAGAGTGCTAATGTCAAAGGCCAGAGCATCAACACGGGAGACTATGGAATTTACTCTTGAGCCCAAGTGCTCAGGAAATTAAAGCCAAAGATACCAGACCATGATGACAATCATCCAGTGGTAGAAAACATGAAGGAGAGAAAGGATGCAGGTCTCAGACTGTGGAGACAAGCAGATCCATATGCTGTGAGGAGGAGAACTGCAGTGGACTACATGTTTCACACCAAAGAACAACAGGACTTCTACGAGACTGTGTTTCTTGACAAGAAGCCCATTGTGTGTGACATGAAGTGGTTGATTGGAAATATATTGATGCTAATGAAGATCACTTTCCAGGAGTGCATGAAAGCTTCAGACTCAATGGAGTTGACAAGTTTGTGGGTCATAAATTGACCAAGTGGAATGATGAGCTCATTATGCAATTCTACTCAACAACTCATTTCTATCCAAATGGTAAGATTGTCTGGATGTCTGAAGGTACTAGGTACCAATCTTCTGTTGATGAGTGAGCCAAGCTCATAAATGCCCCCAAAGAAGCTGAGAAAGACATTGATGTCTATGCTGAGAAGAAGAAGGATCACAACTCCATGGCCAACATGTACAAGGAGATACCTGACAAAGCCTTGGAGACACACAAGCTAGGCTCAGTGTATTACTTGATGTCTGGATTGTCCACCATTAACACCATTCTGAGGCACACCTTGTTGCCCAAATCAGGAGATCACGGGATGATTAGAAGCCATTCCATCAATTTGCTTCAGCTCTTTGATTTTCCCCGAAAGTTCAAGGTCATGAGTTTGATTTTTGAGACCATCAAGAGAACAGTTGCTGACCAAAAGAGGTCATGTGGGTATGCTCCACACATACAGATGTTGATAAATTCCAAGATGAGCAAAGGTGTATACTTGTTGGAAAAAGAGCATCTTCCCTTGAGGCCTGATTTTGAGGACAATACTGTTTTCATGAATGCTGAAGATCCCACATCTGTGGAAGCTCAAGAAAAGAGGCAGAAAGCAAAATCTGAGAAGGCAACAAAGATGCCAAGTGTTGAAGAAGCTTCACAAGTGTTCCTCGAGTCAAAGCAAGACCAACTTGGATATCTTATTCAAGCTACCTTGAGGATTGAGAAAGGATTGGCCACCCTAACTCATAACCAAGAGAGCCTGGAGAGGATCATTGAAACGAAGTTCTATGATCTTGACTTGAAGGTGACAAAGATACAAACAGCAGTTGAACAGCTCCAAGAAGAAGCAGAAGAGAGGAAGGGGAAAGCAACTATAGAAGTATTTCAGAGAGTGCCTAGGACACAGAGATCTGCAACAGTGCCAGTGTTAGACACTAGAGCTACAGCATCAGCACCTGCAGCCACATCTCCAGTTGCCCCTCCAGTGGCAACTCCACCAACTCCATCAACTTAAACATAAGCTTTCATCCTTGGAGTCCTCTCAACACCACCTCCTGAAGATCAAGCTTAGAGAGCCGCATAGCACTATGCATTTTCAAGCTTTTTGGTAACTTGTTTCCAAAGGGGGAGAAAGTGTATAGATCATAGGCTTCAAGAGAGAGAGAGAGAGCTCTGCTTCTTTTTCTACTTATTTGCTTGCTTGCTTGGTTGATACTTTATGTTTGTGTGTGTGAGATACTTTGTATGGTCATGTGTTTGATCATATCATGCTTAATGCTCGTGCTTGGATGATGATATTCTCTATCTTTTATGTGATTCTTTGTAACATCAGATACTTGTATTATTATCCTTGTAATAAGAGCTGATTTGTTCTATGTCAAGCAGTGTTGTATTCTAGAAGACTTCATCTCGATCTCCGGGCTGGAATACGGGGCGATCCGGTTTCTCTAAGCTGGGGCGCCACACTCCCTCTACCTTCGGGATTAATGTTGAGCCTAAATTAATGTTATTTGGTGTGTGCGTTAAGCATAAACATGATTAGATCATGTTTATTGCTAATACAGTTATTCATTTAAGTCAGAGAATAACTTTTGTTCTGTTTACATGAATAAAATATTCTATGGTCATACACCCAATGTAAATGGTTTATTGAATCGCGATCGTAGTGTTACACATATTCATAATATTGATGCCAAAATATGCAAAGTTGATAATGATATGCAACATACTTGTGGCACTGTCGTTTAGGTCATATTGGTGTAAAGCGCATGAAGAAACTCCATGCGGATGCACTTTTGGAATCACTTGATTATGAATCATTTGATACCTGCAAACCATGCCTCATGGGCAAGATGACTAAAAATCTGTAAGTTCATCTGCCCCTTGGTGATTTTGGTGTATTGAAGACTTATAGGTTAACGGACTAATATGTTTGTGAGTGTACACAGGCTCTATAAGTCGTTGAGGAGTTTGATATTTATGATAAATATCGACCCCTAAAATTGTATGTCTTCAGCTGAAGACTTTGGTTCTCCTGAAGACTTTGAACGTGAAGAAATTGGTGTGACCTTGAAGACTTGGATATTCATGCGAGGACTATAAAGCGTGAAGACTTTTGTTTTCATAGTTTCATTTTCTCTTTCTTGAGTCATAGGAAACACCGTACTGTTAAAGAGGGTCGAGGTAATGCTAAGGAAACACTTTCCAAGTGATGCTCAACTCAAAGCCTACACCTACCCAATCCCTTCTAGTGAAGCCATTGGAAATCTCATACAGTTCGGTCAATTTCTTCAGTGACAGAGACGAAGATCTTATGGTCGCTGAGGAATTTGTTTTGACTGAGGAGTTAGGAATTCGCCAGTGCGGATTGCCTACAAAGTGAGGAACATGATAGCCCGGAGGAATTTGATTCTCAAATATCCGACCGTTGATGTGCTATGCGCCAGCTGTCCAAAATATCTACCCACCTAACGGTCATATCATTGAAGGGCATTTATGTCAGGACCCCGATCCTAAGTCACACCGATCTAGCATGTAACACATCATATCACTTTGCGGCCTCACGCACGGTATTCCCACGGGTGTCGCCTTACCATGGCCCGGACCGTTTATGCCTTTTGGCTCACGATATGATAGTGTCGCTAGCATCCATATGACGAAGAACCCGGCCGACATGGCTAGTCGTGAACCCAAAGCGGCGCTAACCTATGGGGATAGGCATACATGAATCACATCGAGCATGTCGGTCATCAACGATATATTCGGCTGTAGCACTGGCTAACAGACTCCGGTATCCCGGCTGTAGCAGGCTAGGCAGACTCAATAACACCGCGTGACATTTCCCGAAGGGATGACATAGGAACGGCGTGAAACACATGCCGGCCAGTCAAGTGTCCAAGCAGTAGTGCTGGGCTAGCAGGACTCGGTGAACCGGGCTGTAGCGGACTACTATCGCCGGAGGCACGAGACTACATTTCCCCATATGAGAGGCTGCCAAGGATAAACAACTAGTTTGTCGGATCCCACACATACCAAGCATTTCAAACATACACACAATATGCTCAATATGTGTAAATACGACGTGGCATCACAACATAACTCTCGACTCAGATATTATTCATTAGGCTCCGAGGAGCGAGATATTACAAACATGGGTCTCATGACCCAACACTCGAGCATACAAGTCAAAGTACAAGCGAAGCTAAACATGTCAGGGTACGCATAACTATAAATGAAAAAGGCTGAGAAGCCCGACTATCTACCAGATCCTGCCGAGGCACAAGATCGTAGCTGAGGTAACAAGCTAAACGTCAAGTCCACGTGGAACTACTAGCGAGACCGACGCCTCTCGCAAAACATAAAATAAGCAAACGTGAGTACAATTGTACTCAGCAAGACTTACATCGTAACTAACTACATATGCATCATTATCAAAAGGGGTGGTGGAGTTTGACTGCAGCAAGCCAGCTTTGACTCGGTGGCTATCCTGAACTACATTCGCAAGTAACTCTTTTGAGGTGGCGCTGCACGAGTCCACATATTCACCATATCAATACACCACTATGGATCCGCTCCCGTCTACCTCGAAACGCCATCCATAGCACTCACGCTTATCTTGCGATTTTAGAGTATCCACTTTCACTTGTCTATGAACTATGCAAGGGTCCAAGCTTCCATATCCGAGGAATCCGCTATTCAATAGATAAGGATAACCCTGCAGGGTGTACTTCTTCACACACGCTCTCGCCACTTATCGCCTCAGACACGCCATGTACCTCGGCAACCTTCAAGCGGAAGCCGGGCGAGGGAGTCGGCCACGACCTGACTAACCACACAAGTCTCTCGTCCGTGTTTATCGCCTATTCGGGTTCCATCCGCAAGGAGATCCGCCGGGTGTCGCCACGGCCCCAAACGATGTGAGCAGGGTTCCCAAGCCCACCAACCGGTGCCACTTGGTACACCGTACATCAGGTTTAGTCTCGTCCCAAGCCCACCTGCATCGGGTGCCACTTGGTAGACTACTAACACTACCTACAAACACCGAAACTAGTTGCAACTCCCGGACAGAGATCAAGTTGATTAATAAGTCGAGAGGGGTCGAGTTACGGAACCCAATGTGTGGTAGTAACTGTTCATGGATCACAAACACGTAACTCAGTTCGAGGACGGTTTCAATGAGACAACCCACCATGTACTCCTACATGGCCTCTCACCGCTACTTTACCAAATCGTGTTCACACACTTAGCTCACACACAATAGGACATGTTCATAACAATTCCAATTCATTCCCGATGAATCGACCTGACTCAACTCTAAGCGAGCAGTGCATGACAAACAAGCATAAATGAGTAGGCACAACATGGCTCAAACAACTCCTACTCATGCTAGTGGGTTTCATCTAATTACTGTGGAATGACAGGTCATGCAGAGGATCAAGGGGTTCAGCTACCGCAGCAAGTAACACATGAGTCGTTGTTGTCCTAATGCAGTAAAATAGAGCAGGAGCGAGAGAGTGGGATTATATCGGAATGAACAAGGGGTTTTGCTTGCACGGCACTTCAAGATAATATAATTCTTCATTGGTGTCATCGAACTCATCGTCGGTACATCGTCTACCGGGAGGGGACAAACACCGGCAATTGAGAAAGAACACAATCAATGCAATGCACATTCACATGAATGACATGTCATATTAAGGTACTGAATTCACCTAATGCAATAGTAATCCAAGTTAGTTGAAGTGGAATTCAAACAAGGTTGAACTCCAACTCCAAATGATATTCATAAATTACCCTAATCATGATTCATCCTATTCAGTGAGGTTAACTTGTTCAAACATGCATGATCATGGCATAAACAGATTCTTCATATTTTTCTGATCATTTTTCATATATAAACTATTTCCATCCGAGTTACGGTTGAATTTCTATGATTTATTAAAGTTTAGGGCATTTTCTGAAATTTACTGAATTATATTAAATCTAGAAACCTAGTTATTGCGTCAGGATGACATCGGGGTGACGTCAGCAGGTCAAAGGCGCCAGGTCCAGGTCAAATCTGACGCGTGGGGACCACACGTCAGTCACACATGATTTAAGCAGGGGATTAATTAGCCTAACTAAAATCAGGGGCGTCGGGGCCCACATGGCAGTGGCACTAGGGTTGGTTAGCGTGGCCATTAGCGGCTAATGACAAGGCCACGTCGGCGTGGCCGGAGTTAGGCCGGCGACGACCAACCGAGCGGCGGTGGCTCGCGGAGTTGCGCTTAGGGCCATGGGCTGGGGCGCTACCGAGGGCACCAGAGGGAGCCCGTGATCCCACGATCTAGTGAGACCAACGGAGGTGCGGGGTGGCTGGAGCAGCGCGGCGGCGAAGCAAGGCGGCGGCCGAGCTACGACATCGAGCGGAACGGGCTGCGAGCACGACAGAGGAGCTGGGGAGCGCGTTCGACTCCTGGGAGCGAGCTGCGTCGACCAGTGGTGGTGGCCGGAGCTACGGTGGCTAGGACCAACGGCGGCGACCAAGACGGCGGCGGCCGGAGTTCGGTGCTAGCGGGGCGGTGGCTACAGGGCGCGCGCAAGAGAGAGAGGTGAGGGGAAACGACGGCGAGCTCACATGGGTCGCGTAGAGACGGTCAGCGAGCTCGGGGAAGCGACGACGGTGGCGAATTGACGGTGAAGATCCTCGGCGGCCGGTGGTGGAGAAGGCGACGGTGAGACGATGGAGGCCATCCGGGCTTGCTTCCTTCGGTGGAGAGGTTCAACGGAAAGAGGCGGAGCTCGGGGGCATGTCGGGGAGGAGAGGGGGTGGCGGTGGCAGCGAACGCGCGACGGTGGCGGCGAGGCCGCTCGGTCGCGGAGGGAGAGGGCCGAGAAGAGGGAGGAGCTCGGGAGAGAGTGAGAGGGTCTGGGGGGCGCGTGGCTGTCTCCGTGGCGTCGCGAGGAGGTCGGGAGGCTGCCACCGCTGCAGGAGGTGGCGCACGGGCGGCGTCGGGAGCGACACGCCTCGCCAAGAGGCGAGGTAGACGACGGGTGAGGGGGTTTACGGTGGTGGGCTGGGCCAACTGGGCCAGCCAGAGGAGGGGGGAAAGAAGGCTGGGCGGTGGGCTGCCGGAGTAAGCCAGTAGTCCTTCTCTCTCTTTTTTTCTGTTTTCTATTTTTGTAAATATGTTTGGTTTTAACAAAATGCTGTGGCATTTCAAAAATCATTAAACTGGTCAATATTACTGTTTGGAATATTTCCAACAGCAAGCATTTAAGTTTAAGATTATTTGAGCATTTAAAATATTTTATAGTATTTAAATGCCCAAATGCAAATACCATATGGATTATTCAAAAATCCAAAAATGTCTTGGAAAAATATCCATCACCTCTGGATATGGTTTTCACCTTTTTCCATTAATCATGAACATTTTTGCAAACCACTTTGGGTTCTTTGAAGATATTTTGAAGTTGAACCTATGTGAATTGTTTTAGTGCTAGGGCTTGGTCATCCCCATTTCAATTTCATGAAAATTAACATGATGACATGAATGCCTTAATGCAACTAATGTCAAACAATTCTAGGGCTGTGACAACTCACCCCCACTAAACAAGAATCTCGCCCCGAGATTCAAGACGTGAGGTAAGAGGAAAAAGGGAAGTCACAAACTATCACAATCTCCATGATCCATTTGCCCTTCGCGAAGATGTTGATTCATTCCATCATCTTGGTCTTGACGTCTTCGAGATCTTCACTCGACACGACAACGGAAAGAGGGGGAAAACCCTACATGATTCGATCTTCACGAAGATCAAGTAAGCATGATCGACTCACGGACTGAGATGGTGACACATCTCGAGTTGAGACACGAAATGCATCGAGAGGGATGGAAGAACAACAACGAGGTTTGATTGGTGGCAACAATTCCACGCTTAGGGAGATGGTGGATGGTGTCAAGGTGGTGAGGAAATATTTACTATGATCCCGTAACGGGGCACCTCGAAAAAGGTGACACAACGAACTATTCCCTTAAGTGGCAAAAAGAATTACTTTTGATCCATAGATCATTGGAACTCTTTATACCAGCCTAAGGCAATCGCAAGCGATCATGTGGTGGAAGGCAAAGGAATGGTACACCCGGACTAGAATGGATGATGTGGACTACCTTGTTGAAGACAACGCAATGGATGATTTTGCTTATCATCGGAGGTGGAGGGACCCATGGTAAGTCCACTTTTGAAGATAAACCTGGACAAGAATTGCTAAGAAGACAGTCTATAGCGAGATAGCACAAGGACGGTGCAAGCTGGGAACGAAATGCAGCTGTTGGAATGTTCCAACCATCATATCTGCCTGAGATTCAGATCTGGTTGGTGTTAGGATATTTCAGACTCAGCACGTCTGAAAAGGAAAGGTTGCAACACAATTTGACGAGATGGCGTTGCGAGATTCTCGGGATATGAACTACGATAGCAAGCTCCAAAACATGAGCTGGTTCTGCTACAAACCTGTGAACACATTGTCCCAGACAAGCATGACCACGTAGTAGTCTTATGATAAAAATACTACCGAGTTCAGGTTGGGAACCATCATCGAGGATAACGAAGTCCTATCATAAGTCATGACTAGTTGTTATGAAGGAACTCCTTCTCCTTGAACAATTCAATCAGTGGCTTGGTGTGCTATGGAATCCATATGGAATGAAGATGATCACCTATCGGACCATAGAATACTTCGCACGTGCATGACTGACTTGGGATGATTCCAAAGGAACAAAACAAACCTTTCTCAAATTCATGGCGGCAACTTACACCAGATGCACATGAATTAGAGGAAGTCACTACTTTCATCCAAACATATGCTTCATGAACGAAACATGAAGAATTGCTTACACAAGTTTCCAATACTAGGTTGATGCTCAACATGACTCATGGGGGAGACAAAATGCTACTGATGGGCTCAACAGCAACTCATCGGAATTTCCATATCACTGGACTTCCACCATCATGTGAACACGTTGATAGCATTGGTCAGACCAAAGATGTAATGGTGTATGCTCGAGGGATCAACCACGAGTAAGACAACATTACGAGCATCGTTGGTACTGATTTGACTTGACAATGGCCCATACTCAAATCAAAGAATTGGTAGGACAATAGATCCAACAACTGATCACGAGGACCAATCGATGAAGATATCATCTTTCTTCGACACACACTACACAAGAATATCCCATTGGATCGAACTAGGTTAGGCAAGCTTTTATCTTCCAACTCTCCAAGTTATTGTCTAGCTTAACCAACTAGCTCAGGGATACCCAACACAGATCCTTGAAGAAAGGGTGGTCCACAGGGAACCCACTTGATCACGAGCTCAACATAACAGTCAGGAAACAACCCGGTAACACTTCCAAGAAGATATTTGGAAAGTCACGACCCACCGTATGTTACTAAGCTCGAGAACAATCTTGCTTTTCAGGGCAAGACGATATGATCAAATGAGTGAGGACTTGACACAATCCTAACTCATCAATCGAAGTGTGCACCAGAAGTAAGGACTAGGTAGCACGATCAATCTTAGGATGATGGTTTAATAACCAACACGCTAAGAATAAGAATATTGTCCATTTACTACCAAGCAACGAGTTGCTCGGAGTATTAATTTCACACATCACAACTCACTTGTCGGCATTCCGGTTGCATCAACACGGAACCGAGGATTGAATGATGATGGTGAGAAGTATCACTGCATCAAGAATTCCTAGGAGGTTGTGCAATTCCCATGACATTCTTGACATAAGATGGCAATACTTCAGGGTAGAACAGAATCAAAAGCTGAATTGGCATTTTGATCTGCAGGATACAACTACTTTGACCCAATCCTAGAAATGGATGAGGTACTGGAGTTTGTTTCTCCTAGTCATTCCGGAATAGAATGGCTTGACGGACCACAAGGATAAAAGGCATCGATGAACACAAATGCACACATACCCTTGGCTATCAATTGATAGATGAAGGTCAGAAGGCATCTAAGGGAACAACTCAAAGGAACATATAATTTTCTGAGTTGTGGATGCACAGATTAGTATGTCGAGCAAGCTCAACATTTCTTCCGGATAACCCATGTAGAAAGGTAGAATTGGCAGATTCACAAATATGAATGGAGAACTCCTCAAGAGTACTCTAGTTGTGATCTTTTGGTTCAAAAGAACTTCTGCCGTAATTAGTTCATGGTATTTGGAAGAAGGAAATACCACGGACCTTGAGGACTATCGCAAGGTTACTAATATCCTAAAGGCACTAGCAAATACTAACAACATGAAGTAGGATGAATCTCGGTTCAAAGAACCCAGAGTAGAATACCTACTACTAAATGGCATCACGGGATGCTTTCGAAAATGATGGCCAGAATCATCACACTAGGGATACAAAAGCATTGCTAAATTGCTAGGTGACTTCCTAAACATCTAGGGTCATAATAATAGTTCCAACATATATGTCGAGGCAATGGAGTACCTCATTCGACCGGTTAGTGTGCTTAATCGGCCCAAAAGGACATCAGAACGGAAGAAGGGATTTGCAAATGCATCAGACTATTTAGAGACCTGGGATAACTCGGACAGCATAACGGCTGTAAATGCTCAAAATGATTTGAGACATCCTGCAGAAAGGGTGGCATAACCACTCAACAACATCATAACAAGATTCTGGGATCAACAGTTATCATACAGAAATAGTAGGAACTGAACTGGGGATTAAACCCAACAATCTTATAAGTCTATGGATTAGTAACACGTCATCCTAATAGATAGATGAGAAGCCTAGTTCTTAAACCCCGTAGAAGAGAAGAGGATGACTCGGATCGAAGGCCATGAGGTATAAGGAGTAAAAGAGCCTTACGCTCCTTCCACAATCAGTTCCCCTACATATAACTAAAGCATTTCTAGACACAACTTCACCAGTTTGGCTTGGTAATCCTCTGATGATCAAAGCTCGATACAAACGCTGTCAGACCCGATCCTAAGTCACACCGATCTAGCATGTAACACATCATATCACTTTGCGGCCTCACGACGGTATTCCCACGGTGTCGCCTTACCATGGCCCGGACCGCTTATGTCTTTTGGCTCACGATATGATAGTGTCGCTAGCATCCATATGACGAAGAACCGGGCCGACATGGCTAGTCATGAACCCAAAGCGGCGCTAACCTATGGGGACAGGCATACATGAATCACATCGAGCATGTCGGTCATCAACGATATATTCGGGCTGTAGCACTGGCTAACAGGACTCCGTATCCCGGCTGTAGCAGCTAGGCAGGACTCGAATAACACCGCGTGACATTTCCCGAAGGGACGACATAGGAACGAAGTGAAACACATGCCGCCAGTCAAGTGTCCAAGCAGTAGTGCTGGGCTAGCAGGACTCCGTGAACCGGGCAGAAGCGGACTACTATCGCCGGAGGCACGAGACTACATTTCCCCATATGAGAGGCTGCCAAGGATAAACAACTAGTTTGTCGGATCCCACACATACCAAGCACTTCAAACATACACACAATATGCTCAATATGTGTAAATACGACGTGGCATCACAACATAACTCTACGACTCAGATATTATTCATTAGGCTCCGAGGAGCGAGATATTACAAACATGGGTCTCATGACCCAACACTCAGAGCATACAAGTCAAAGTACAAGCGGAAGCTAAACATGTCCGGGTACGCATAACTATAAATGAAAAAGGCTGAGAAGCCCGACTATCTACCGAGATCTGCCGAGGCACAAGATCGTAGCTGAGGTAACAAGCTAAACGTCGAAGTCCACGTGGAACTACTAGCGAGACTGACGTCTCTCTGCAAAACATAAAATAAGCAAACGTGAGTACAATTGTACTCAGCAAGACTTACATCAGAACTAACTACATATGCATCATTATCAAAAGGGGTGGTGGAGTTTGATCGCAGCAAGCCAGCTTTGACTCGGTGGCTATCCTGAACTACGACTGCAAGTAACTCTTTTGAGGTGGCGCACACGAGTCCACATATTCACCGTATCAAATACACCACTATGGATCCGCTCCCGTCTACCTACGAGAAACGCCATCCATAGCACTCACGCTTATCTTGCGTATTTTAGAGTATCCACTTTCACTTGTCTATGAACTATGCAAGGGTCCAAGCTTCCATATCCGAGGAATCCGCTATTCAATAGATAAGGATAACCCTGCAGGGTGTACTTCTTCACACACGCTCTCGCCACTTATCGCCTCAGACACGCTATGTACCTCGGCAACCTTCAAGCGGAAGCCGGGCGAGGAGTCGGCCACGACCGACTAACCACACAAGTCTCTCGTCCAGGTTTATCGCCTATTCGGGTTCCATCCGCAAGGAGATCCGCCGGGTGTCGCCACGGCCCCAAACGATGTGAGCAGGGTTCCCAAGCCCACCAACCGGTGCCACTTGGTACACCGTACATCAGGTTTAGTCTGTCCCAAGCCCACATGCACGGGTGCCACTTGGTAGACTACTAACACTACCTACAAACACCGAAACTAGTTGCAACTCCCGGACAGAGATCAAGTTGATTAATAAGTCGAGAGGGGTCGAGTTACCGAACCCAATGTGTGGTAGTAACTGTTCATGGATCACAAACACGTAACTCAGTTCACGAGGACGGTTTCAATGAGACAACCCACCATGTACTCCTACATGGCCTCTCACCGCTACCTTTACCAAATCGTGTTCACACACTTAGCTCACACACAATAGGACATGTTCATAACAATTCCAATTCATTCCCGATGAATCGACCTGACTCAACTCTAAGCAATGAGCAGGCATGACAAACAAGCATAAATGAGTAGGCACAACATGGCTCAAACAACTCCTACTCATGCTAGTGGGTTTCATCTAATTACTGTGGAATGACAGGTCATGCAGAGGATCAAGGGGTTCAGCTACCGCAGCAAGTAACACATGAGTCGTTGTTGTCCTAATGCAGTAAAATAGAGCAGGAGCGAGAGAGTGGGATTATATCGGAATGAACAAGGGGGTTTTGCTTGCCTGGCACTTCTGAAGATAATATAATTCTTCATTGGTGTCATCGAACTCATCGTCGGTACATCATCTACCGGGAGGGGACAAACACCGGCAATTGAGAAAGAACACAATCAATGCAATGCACATTCACATGAATGACATGTCATATTAAGGTACTGAATTCACCTAATGCAATAGTAATCCAAGTTAGTTGAAGTGGAATTCAAACAAGGTTGAACTCCAACTCCAAATGTTATTTCATAAATTACCCTAATCATGATTCATCCTATTCAGTGAGGTTAACTTGTTCAAACATGCATGATCATGGCATAAACAGATTCTTCATATTTTTCTGATCATTTTTCATATATAAACTATTTCCATCCGAGTTACGGTTGAATTTCTATGATTTATTAAAGTTTAGGGCATTTTCTGAAATTTACTGAATTATATTAAATCTAGAAACCTAGTTATTGCGTCAGGATGACATCGGGGTGACGTCAGCAGGTCAAAGGCGCCAGGTCCAGGTCAAATCTGACGCGTGGGGACCACACGTCACCACACATGATTTAAGCGGGATTAATTAGCCTAACTAAAATCGAGGCGCCGGGCCCACATGGCGATGGCACTAGGGTTGGTTAGCGCGCCATTAGCGGTTAATGACAAGGCCACGCCGGCGTGGCGGAGTTAGGCCGGCGACGACCAACCGAGCGGCGGTGGCTCGCGGAGTTGCGCTAGGGCATGCGGTGGGCGCTACCGAGGGCACCAGGAGGGAGCCCGTGATCCCGCGCATCTAGTGAGACCAACGGGAGGTGCGGGGGTGGCCGGGAGCAGCGCCGGCGGCGAGCAAGGCGGCGGCCGGAGCTACGGCATCGAGCGGAACGGGCTGCGAGCACGACAGAGGAGCTGGGGAGCGCGTTCGACTCCTGGGAGCGAGCTGCGTCGACCAGTGGTGGTGGCCGGAGCTACGGTGGCTAGGACCAACGGCGGCGACCAAGACGGCGGCGGCCGGAGTTCGGTGCTAGCGGGGTGGTGGCTACAGGGCGCGCGCGAGAGAGAGAGGTGAGGGGAAACGATGGCGAGCTCACATGGGTCCCGTAGAGACGGTCAGCGAGCTCGGGGAAGCGACGACGGTGGCGAATTGACGGTGAAGATCCTCGGCGGTCGGTGGTGGAGAAGGCGACGGTGAGATGATGGAGGCCATCCGGGCTTGCTTCCTTCGGTGGAGAGGTTCAGCGGAAAGAGGCGGAGCTCGGGGGCATGTCGGGGAGGAGAGGGGGTGGCGGTGGCCGCGGCGAACGGCGACGGTGGCGACGAGGCCGCTCGGTCGCGTGAGGGAGAGGGCCAGAGAAGAGGGAGGAGCTCGGGGAGAGAGTGAGAGGGTCCAGGGGGGGCGCGTGGCTGTCTCCGTGGCGTCGCGAGGAGGTCGGGGAGGCTGCCACCGTGAAGCAGGAGGTGGCGCCGCAGGCGTGCGTCTGAGGCGACACGCCTCTGCCAAGAGGCGAGGTAGACGACGGGTGAGGGGGTTTACGGTGGTGGGCTGGGCCAACTGGCCAGCCAGAGGAGGGGGGAAAAGAAGGTGGGGCTGTGGGCTGCCGGTAAGCCAGTAGTCCTTCTCTCTCTCTTTTTATTTCTGTTTTCTATTTTTGTAAATATGTTTGGTTTTAACAAAATGCTGGGCATTTCAAAAATCATTAAACTGGTCAATATTATCGTTTGGAATATTTCCAACAGCAAGCATTTAAGTTTAAGATTATTTGAGCATTCAAAATATTTTATAGTATTTAAATGCCCAAATGCAAATACCATATGGATTATTCAAAATCCAAAATGTCTTGGAAAATATCCATCACCTCTGGATATGGTTTTCACCTTTTCCATTAATCATGAACATTTTGCAAACCACTTTGGGTTCTTTGAAGATATTTTGAAGTTGAACCTATGTGAATTGTTTTAGTGCTAGGGCTTGGTCATCCCCATTTCAATTTCATGAAAATTAACATGATGACATGAATGCCTTAATGCAACTAATGTCAAACAATTCTAGGGCTGTGACAATTTATGTCTTATAATGTCGGGCTACTCCCTAGGCTCACTACAAAAAAAAAATACACTTCCGTGATGATACGTGTTTGTCACAGTAGGTCGTGTTTTTTTCATGCATGTACATCCATGACAAATTTATGACAGAATCAAGATAGTCATACCTGTGCTTTCGTAGAAGTGTTCCATGACATTACCAAAATTATCATCACGGAAGTATCCACTTCCATGACGATAAATCACGCGTCACAGAAGTGCTTTCGCCAAGGGTGACCGACACGTGGCATCCACCGTAACGGAACGCCATTAACCTATCGGGTCGGGTTTTGGATCCGATAACCCGTTAACAGCCCCGACCAATGGGGATTTTCCACGTGTAAAATCATCATTGGCTGGAGGAAACACGTGTCGGCTCATCGTTGGGACAGATGTCATCCACTCATTGGACAGAAGGCGCCTATGATACGTCGGCACGTGGCACGGCCCAACAGAGGCCCATTCCTGTGAAAAGGCCGGCCCGTTTGACTTGGTCAAAAGGTGGCGGGCCGGCCCATGGAAAGCCTGTTAACGGCATGTTCGCATATAGCCCATTTACAGCCCGCTAACCCAAGGCTCGTTACGCCCTATCCGAATTAGGCCCAGTAGCGTCATCTAGGCCATCCAATATGATTCCAGCCCGTTTTCACTTCTGGCCCATGTATGGCCCATGACGTCTTTCGGCCCATATGAGGCCCTATGTAAATCTTGGCCTATTAACAACCCGTGGTGAAACTGGCCCGCAATGAACAGTGTATCACTTTACATCCATTAACGGCCCGTGGTGAAACTGGCCCGTAATGAATAGTATATCACTTTATACCCATTAAGGGCCCGTTATTCAATTGGGCCATTTCCAGCAAATGTTATCTTTCGGCCTTCTCAGAGCCCATTTATTCTTGGGCTCATTTCCAGCATTCATTTACTTACGGCCCGTTACTGTCATTTTCTGCTTGTGGGCCAAATTCAGCTCGTGGTTACATCGGCCCGTTTGTGGTCCGTTAATACGTTGGGCCATTTTCATAGCGTCATCAAATACGACCTATTAACGATGGCCCGTTATGGTCATACGGCACGTATAAGGCCCATTGATGATACGGCCCGTAGAAGGCCCATTGTTTCTACGGCCCGTAGAAGGCCCATTGTTCTTTCTACGGCCCATAGAAGGCCCATTGTTTCTACGGACCGTAGAAGGTGTACTGTTTCTACGGCCCGTAGAAGGCCCACTATTTCTACGGCCCGTAGGAGGCCTAGTGTCACTACAGTAAATATTAGCCCATGGTTATTGTGGCCTAGTTTTAAAAAGAACTACACCGACTACAAGCAAACAAATAAACAAGACAACAAGGAAATAAATAAGAAAGCAACTTATGCTAGGTTATCACGGCTGTTACACATATTACATCCACTGGGCATCAAAGTTCGCCACCAAAGGCAAATATAGGGAACAAAGCAGCATATCATATACACTGGTTGTCAAAGTTGGCGACCAGCGCAAATAAACGCCAAGACAAAACAAATCCGAATCAAACCACTTCAAGATCTCAAGAAACAATATCCTGGGTACCCATAATGTTTGGCAAGATGCTTAGCAAGATTATTAACTTTCTCTTGTTTGGCGCTTAAATCCTCCAGTAGCTTGTTGTTGCACCGAAAATATGCATCTGAATTCTGCAGGACTTCCTCGGTCCTTGACTTCTGTCAAAGACATCTCGATCGATGTCTTTCAACTTGAAGTTGAGACTCAAGAAGACGAACTGATTCAGCAGCAAGTTCAAGAGCTTGTGCCAGCAGAGTGGCCAAGAACTCGAACACTACATCAAGACAGACTTTTGGGTTCCCTCATTGTCGCCAAGATAGTTTTATCAGCTTTCTTGGAGACCAACAGGGGTGTTTCACTATCTTGAACCTTATCTGCATTACTTCCTTTACTATTGGATAACGCGGTACTGTTCTCCAATATTTTGTCCGCATTCTAAAAGAGAAACAAGCAGAGACATCACATGTTTACCATGTTGTATATGAAACTCATTTTGGTAAATGGGTTCAGTAGTAAAGTGGACAGGATAACAGCATGAAACAAACATATATCTATGTACCATGGTCACTTTATGGTCTATATTATTCTAGTTTTTGTTGCCAAATCAAGATAGAGACACGGTTCAAATAATATTTGCTCAAGACAAAGCAGAATAGACAGAATATAAGTTTGGGTAACTATAGAGCAATAACAACACTTGTAATGTGCATGAGATGAGAACATAAATGTTTATTCAATTGAAACTGAAATCAACATAGAGCAGGTTACAACAGCAAACCAGTTAAAGAAACAGGTTTAAAACATACCTGTTGCGCCATTGGAGTTTCAATTCCATCCTTCAAATTTGAAAATAGTTGGTATGAGTAAATACAGTAATGCAAGAGTAAAGGAGTATGAACCATAGCTACAGAACCTGACCTTAGAACAAATCTTCTTCTCCTTTAAGCGTTGAGTTGGGATTCGGAGTGGTGGTCCTCGTGCTTTGGGCACTGCAGTTCCCTTACTAACCGCTCGTGTTTGGGTGCTCTGTGGTGGAGATGGTGTTGTTTCAACTGGAACTGGGTTACTATCTGCCGGAGTTGGGGTTAGAAGGGGTGTAACTGGTTCTCTGTCCAACTAGGTAGGGGTACAATCTGTGAGAGTATGGGTTATGTGTGGTGGATCTGGTCCTTGGGCAAGTACAACCCTGGTTCTATCTGCATCAACTGGTAGCACTATCTTTCCTGAAGACTGTGTTGTTACTCCCTTAGATACTGCCATCACGCTCTCCAATTTAAATGGCTGATAAACAAGAAAACTAATTGAAAGTATAGACATTGTATGATAGACGGGTGCAATGGATAGTGGGGAACAAAAGAGGGCATGAAATAATTCATATTTATGTTGTCTAACCAAACAGGATAGCATGACACAATTTCACATATATGATGGCTAACTAAACAGGATAGCATGACACAATTTCACATTATGATGGCTAACTAAAAAAGATGGAAAGACATAGTTCATAATATGAGACTATGTAAACAGGATGACATGACATAACTATATAATGTGTTTATTAAATAGGTTGGCATGCCATAATTCACATACATTCATGGATAGAATGCCATAATTCTAAATATGATGATTGTAAACACTAAACAGGATGAGATGATATAACTATATGATGTCTTTATTAAATGGGTTGTCATGCCATAATTCAGATAGATGATGTGTATGTACTATGTGAACATGATGGCATGATATAATTCAAATATATGATTTATATAGTAAGCAAGTAAGCAGATGGAAATCTATATATGATGTAAAAACTAAGCAATGCAAGACAACATGCATGACATGGGTAATATAACCCTGCCAAGTTTGAGCATAGACCTCAGGGGGGATATAGGACTGGTCATCAGTCTCTGAATCCTCCTCTGAGGAGCTCTCTGTAGCCAGCAAGATGTCTGCTTCAGCAGTAGCATTGTCTGCTCAATACCTTGTTTTCACTCCGATACTTCCTTCATCGCTTCAAATGGCTGATGCACAGAAGAGTAGTTGAATATACAAACGTTGTCGACAAATGGAACACGTAATACAAAAAATGATAGCATGATATAATTCACATACATGATGATTGGCTAAACAGCATGGCATTGCATAATTCACATATATAATGCATTTGCAACAAGATAGCATTGTATAATTCACATATATAATGTCTTGCAACAAGATGGCAATGCATAATTCACATATATGGTAATTAGACACCGAAGCAGTTGGCATTCACACAAAGCATGTCTAAACTAATCAAATGGCATAGCAATGCGAGACACCATACGCACGATATGAGCAACATAACCCCGCCAAGTTAGAGCATACACCTCGGGGAATAGGACTGGTCATCTGTCTCTCGAATCCTCCTCCGAGGAGCTATCCGTAACCAGCGAGATATGCGCTTCGTCGATAGCATAGTCTGCTCGAAAGACCTTGTTTTCACTCCGAATGTGCCATCACCGTGTCAAATGGCTGATGCACACGAAGAGCAGTTGAATGTACTAACATTGTTGAAAAATGTAATATGTAATGGAAAAAAAGGATGGCCTGATATAATTTACAAATAAGATGACTGGCTAAGCAGGATGGCATTGCAAACTTCACATATATGATGCCTGGCTAAACAAGGTGGCGTTGTATAATTCACATAAACGATGAATAAACTAAACAGATGGCATTTGCACAAAGGATGTCTAAACTAAGCAGATGACATATTTGATGTATAAAGTAAGCAATGCAAGACACCATATGCATGATATAACCAACATCAGCATGCCAAGTTAGAGCGAAGACCTCAGGGGGTAAATAGGAGTTATCTTCTCCTTCTGAATCCCCCTCAGAACAGATATCTTCCTCTCGATTACAATCCGAAATGCGTGGAGGGGGGCTGCCTTTGCGCCTACCATGGAGCGACGTCTGCATGAAATTATATTGCCACGCAAGGCTCGTCTCTTTTGCTCTACATGTTCAGTTCCATTGTTTACAATAACTGTCATGCATAGGAATAAAACATAGTGAGATTATTGTGACGCCCAGATAATTAAGCCACAGTAATTCACTGTTAATGGTGCTACGTCATCATGATTACTGTTGTTAAACTCGCGTTGGTTCGAATCCGGTCCAAATTTCAAATTTAAATTAAAGTCAAAAACAAAAGTTTTCAAACTTTAAAACTAAAATGTTCGACAGGTGACAAATAATGCGTAGGTATTTATGGTGGAGGAAACATCTTCTTATAAAGTAGTTAAAAGCACTAAATTTATAAAAACTGCAGTAAAACTAATATTTAATTGTCTTTTAAATACTAAACAAATATAAACTAATTGTTTAGGGTGCCAAATCAATTGTGGTAGTGTCATAAGTATTAGTACTAATTTAGGGCTAGATTTATAATTTATAAAACAAAGGTAAAAATAAATGAAAAGAAATTTAAAAAAAAAGAGAAAAGGAAAACTAGCAAACAAAATAAAAGGAGAGAAAGGAAAACAGGACCCCCATTTGGGCCACAAGTGGCCCACTGGTCTCAACCACTTCGAACGGGCCGGCCCACCCCGGTCCACCTCCCCTACTAACCTAACCCCACTGGCTCCCCCACTCCTTCCCTCTCTCCCTCCCCACAGATCTCCCCTGCCCCGAGCGCGTCCATGGCCGCGCCACCGCCGTTCCCATGGCCGGAGCCATCCCCGACCTGCGAGGATATGCTCTAGAGCTTCGTCAGCCTCGTCTTCATCGCCTACGACCACCGGTTCGAGCTGAAGCCTTCCACAACCTCGCCATCTGGTCATCTTCCCCGCCACGGTCACGGCGCCATCGCCATCGATCTCCACCACCGGTGCCTCGCCGCGGTTCTGAGCACGTCCACGACATCCCTCGCAGTGAGCTGCGTTCATCCCCCTCCTTGCCCCCTTGATTTGTTGCCATAGCTGCCGTCCCCGAGCACACCCGATGTCACATCCCAGATAGACCATGCATTAGGGTGTGCATCATGTTTACTTTTCATCTGAATTTGAAATGGGGAAGCAGGAAACCCCAGAACACCCCCCCCTTAAAATAACTAGGGTTTACTAAAATTTAATTCAATGAATCCGAAATGCCCTTCAAATGCTCATCCTCTTTGTTTGGGTTTAGGATCCATGTCAAAGAAGGTGGAACATTTTCTAGGTCACCTAAGGGTTCTAAATTTAATTCACAAATTTCTGAAAAGAGCAATTTAAATTATGGAAAATATTTTAAGTATTCAAAAATTGTTAAACTAAAATGTTTCATGTTGGGAATATTCCAACTAGTGACCAGGAGCATTTTGGTAATTTTTGAAAAGGTTTTGGTATTTTTAAAAACCCTAAACAGAGTTGCATAAATAGAAAACGTTAAAAATGAAAACCTTACTGTCGCCAAAGAATCGCCCACCTGCCGCCCAGCCCAAAGAGCCAGCCAACAGCTGCTTGGCTCGGCCAGCAGCAGTGCTGGTGCCGGCCGCGAGCGAGCGCAGGCGCCGCCACGCAGCTGGCCGCCGCCCTGCCTCACCCCCTCGCCGCCTCGCCGACTCGGGACGACCCACGCGTCGTCGCCCGACCTCCCAGACACCCCATTCCCCCCCTGCCTCTCTCTCTCGCTCGCCCTCGACCTGGCCGACGCCATCGCCGACACGCCACCGTCGACGCCGTGCTCCCCGCCGTTCATACCCCTCCCCGCCATGTCTAGCAGCTCCGCCGCACCCCGTTACCCCTAGCCAGCTAGTCCCCCTCGCTCCAGAACCCCCCGAGGCCACTACTCCGACCTCGCCCGAGTCCAAGGCCGCCGGAGATCCCCATCGCCGCCGCCCGACGATCAGTCCACCCGGCCCGACGAAGCTCTCCGCAGGTTCACTACGAACCTAGCTACCTCTCCATCCTCTCCGTTCTCCTCTTCTTGCACCACAATGAGCGGTCGATGATCGCTGAACCCACCGCCCTGGACTCGTCCGCCGACGAGCCTCCGTCACCTATCGACCACACCACTATGCCCTCGTGACTCACCACACCTCCACGAGTCTAACCACGCACTCCCGCGCCTCGCCGAGGCCGCTAACCCCTAACCCGTCGGTGGCGAGCCTCGTGCCGCCCGACTCGTCGCCGGGCGCCCACTCCGCCACCCCTAACCCAACTGACCCCACCAAACCCCGCGGCTCACCTCTAGCTACCAGATGCTCCCGCGCCCATTTGGAGCCCGAACGTGCAAAAGCACTTGCTCCGCCCGCTCGCCTCGCCCGGCGGCTAGACGCCGGTGAGTTGACCTCACCAGGGGCCTGTTGACCCTTTGGGTCAATGACAGTGGACCCCTTCGCTAATCTAATTAGGATTAGTTTTAATTAAAACTAATTAGTTAAACTAACCTGACATGCGGGTCCCACTGGTCAGTTGACCTGGACGACCCCGTTGACCCTCTGACGTCATGTCGACCTCACGCCGACGCATTAATTCTAATTCTGGAATTATTTTTATATAATAAAATCCGAATATAATTCAAATTTCAAATGCTTATAACTTTTATTCTATAACCCCAAATGCAAAGATTTATATATGAAAATTTATCAGAAAAATACACTCTATCCATTGGTACAGGTTTCATGCATGTTAAAACAAGTTAACTATGCTGAATAACCAGATTAAGATTTTGCACCATTAGGACTAACTCACATGATCTATCATTTGAACCTTTGGTTCAAATGAGATCATCCTATCACTTCAACTTGCATTAGGCCAACACCCATTCATCTTGCCATGTCATAGCATGCATCATATTGTTGCATATTGGTTGTATGTTTATTTTGGTGTGTTTTCATGATAGGTTCTGCCTCAAGATAACCTCGATAACCCATCGAAGGGCAGTTCTCTACCCCGTTCCATCGAGCAAGCAATTCATTGATCATTCCGATACAACCCATGTTCTCGCTTCGCTCTCATTTTATGCATTAAGACAACGCGTTTCAACTGTTGTGTGCTGCGGTAGTTGAACCCACTTCCTTTGCATGACTGTCATTGCCACAAGAATTAGATGAAACCCACTAGTATGTGTAGGAGTTGATTGAGCCATGTTTGTGATTCCTACCATGCCATGCTTGCTATGCTTAGAGTTGTGTCAGTCCGCTCATCGGGATGATGAACTGGAGTGAAAGGTTGTGTTGGTTCGAGAGTGTAAGTGTTGAACACGATTTGGTAAAGGTATCGATGAGAGGCCATGTAGGAGTACATGGTGGGTTGTTTCATTGAAGCGAACTTAAGAACTGAGATCTGTGTTTGTGATCCATGAACTAGCTACTACCACACATTGGGCCCGAAACCAATGGACCCTCTCGGCTTCTTAACCACCCCTGTTCATAGTCCGGAGTTGCAAGTAGTTTCGTGTTTGTAGCATGTTTGGGGCCGCACGCAACGCTGACCTTAGGGGTGGGTTGTGTTGCGGTAGGCACCGTGGGTCTGTGTACCGAGTGCCCGTTTGGTATCTCGGGAACCCTGCACACATCGTTCGGGCTGTATGGGAAACCTCGGCGGACTCCTGCGGATGGAACCCGAATAGGCGATAACCTGGACTAGGGACTTGTGTGTTTAGGTAGGTGTGGCCGACACCCACGTTGGGCTTCCGCTTGAAGGTTGCCGAGTACATGTCGTGTAAACGATTTATAAGTGGTGAGAGCGTGTGAAGAAGTATACCCTGCAGGTTAAATATGATCTATTCGAATAGCCGTGTCCACGGAGAAGGACTTCTGGGTTACCTATATCAGTTCATAGACAAGTAAATGGATACTACTAAAAGCCTCAAGATAAGTGTGAGTATCGTGGATGGCCCTCTCGGGGATGACGAGAGAGGATCCACGGTGGAGTATTGTGATGGTGATTAGTGGACTGCGTGTGCGACAAATGCTTTACAAAGTGTGCCACGTAGGATAGCTTAGCCAAGAGTCAAAGCTGGCTTGCTGCATTTAACTCCACTACCTTCCTTGAGAATGTGCATGTATGATAGGATTCTGTGGTAAGACTTGCTGAGTACTTTTGTACTCATGTTTGCTCAATCATTATTTTTCAGAGGACTATACTACCCCCTCCGACGGATTCTATGTAGATGTTGACTTGATTTAGTAAGCTAGCCACCCGTGGCGATCTAAGACTTGTGAAGGGCCATGTAGATAGAAAGGCTCCAACAAGCTTTCTTTCTTTCTAGAGTCTACTCGATCAGACTACTTTGCTTCCGCATGTGCTTGTATGATTGTATGACTTGAGTGTTGGGTCATGTGACCCCTACTTGTATGACTATGTTATGTATGGCTCCTCGGAGCCTCTTAAATAAAGTACTTGAGTTGTAGAGTTTTGTTGTGATGCCTTGTTGTATTTACTCATATCGGGCATAATGTGTGTATGATTGAAATGCTTGGTATGAGTGGGATCCGACAATCTAGTTGTTTATCCTTGGCAGCCTCTCATATGGGGAAATGTAGTCTCGTGCTTCTGAGCGATAGTAGTCCGCTACAGCCCGGTTCACCGGAGTCCTGCTAGCCCAAAGACTACTGCTTGGACACTTGACTGGCGGCATGTGATTCATTTCGTTCCTTATGTCTGTCCTTCGGGAAATGTCACGCGGTGATACTTGGAGTCCTGCCTAGCCTGCTACAGCCCGGGATACCGGAGTCCTGTTAGCCCAGTGCTACAGCCCAAGTTCATACGTTGATGACCGACATGCTCGAGGTGTTTCATGTATGCCTGTCCCCATAGGTTAGTGCCGCTTTGGGTTCACGACTAGCCATGTCGGCCCGGGTTCTTTGTCATGTGGATGCTAGCGACACTATCATATACGTGAGCCAAAAGACGCAAACGGTCCCGGGCCATGGTAAGGCGACACCTGTGGGAATACCGTGCGTGAGGCCGCAAAGTGATATGAGGTGTTACCAGCTAGGTCGATGTGACTTGGAATCGGGTCCTGACAGCGCTGGCATCGAGCGAGGGCTGCTGTAGGTCCGCTAAGCCAAACTGGTCAAGTTGAGTCTAGAAATGCTTTAGTTATATGTAGGGGAATTGATTGTGGGAGGAACGTAAGGCTCTTTTTACTCCTTTACCTTATGCCCTCGATCCGAGTCTTCCTCTTCTCATTCAACGTGGGTATAGGACTAGGCTCTCTTCTCTCTCAGAGTTCACGTGTTACTATCCGTAGTACCTTGTAGGATTGTTGGTTACCTCCTCGCTCAGTTGTTACTAAATTTTAGTATGCTACCATTTGAACCGTAACCTTGATATGATGTTGTTGAGTGGTTTTTCAAATCTGATTTTGAATGTCTCAAGTTTGATTTGAGCATTTACAGATGTTATGCTGCCCGATTTTCCTAGAAATTCTAATGCCTTTGCATTATGGCTGTGCTTTCAGATGGCCACCCGCTCCCGTAACCAAGTGGTTCGCCTTGACTCATTGCATCGATGTGTGCGGTCACACGCCATGTTGGTTAGGGTGATGATTGAGGCTGGTTATCGATGGTATCCTGAATATACCGTCGAGGAGCAGTTCAGGGATTTCAATCAAAGCCAATACCTATGCACGGTCCGGATTTATCCATCCTACCCCGGAGCTACCGAGCCACTTCACTGTTCCTATGGGCTCGGAATCACTATTGGAATGTCTGTACAAGATGCAGCCTATTCCATGATGACTATCATTCGAGCCAGGACTGCTTTGTTGAGCAACACTGACTTCCGCTATATGCCAGCATCTCTTCCTGGGGCGCATGGCTACCTTCAGGGGTTGTACAGTGATGCAACCCATGAGGACTCACTCCTCCGTACCACTACTGAGTTGTTGGAGGACAAGGACCGTGAGAACCGGGCCTTGCGAATGGAGCTGTTTAATGCCCGCTCTGACCACTGGGCTACTCTGACTAGGTTTGCACCTGCCGTGCAAGCCGGATGTATGGACATGAGGGACTTGTACCCTGTGCGGGCAAGTCTGCCAGACTTCATGGAGTGGCGTGAGGTTGGAGGCATCACTCCTCCTCGTGGGCCCCTTCTGCCACCGTTTGTGGGTCCACGGCCACATCCGAGTCCTTATGGTCCACAGGCCCCACAGATTGTCTGCTTCTGCAGACGATCATGTTCCACTTCAGTGTCAGGTGGTGACTTCTACGAGAACTACTATGGAGCTGCCCGAGATAGTAGTAGTATTCCTAGTATGGTACTAGTTGTGTTTCCACCGTCTGCGTGACTCGTGGAATACGACTTAGTGTGTATCATTCCGAAGTGTAGAAAAATAATGTATAGGAGTTGGAATGCTTCCGATGAGATGTAACGCCTTTCCTTATAGTTGTACTCCGTCAGCTTGTACTAAACTATGAATGGTGTGTATGACCGTTGGTATATATATATATGGCAGTTTATATTACCATGTCATACGGATGAACATCTTTGCATTCCATACTGCCCATTACCTTCCGCACTTCCTTGTTAAATTCTGCCATCCTGGTTTAAACCTTTGCTATGTCTCCCGGGATGGTCAACACTGAAATTCTCCTGCTGTTCCAGAGCAGGGGAGAGGCCAGATGCAGCCAGAAATGTGAATCGCCGCAACCGCCATCTTTGGCTGAGGTGATCTTTGAAGCGTAACGCAATAAGCCTTGAAACCAACCGCTTATTGGAGCGGATTGAACAAAACACAGCACGCCACCAAGAAACGATGGGGTTTCACTCAATGATTTCGTCAAGCTTTATCCTCCAAAGTTCAAATGTTCCATCGAGCCACTCGACGCCGATGATTGGCTCCGCATATTCATCACAAGCTGCGTTCCGCCAATGTATGCGAGGTGACAAAGTTACCTTTGCCGCCTATCATCCGGAAGGCCCCGCCGATCTCGGTGGGAAAACTATGAGGCTATCGTCCTGCTGGACAAGTTACAACTTGGGATGAATTCAGTGCCGCTTTCATGAGCACCATATTCGAAGGACTTATGGACCGCAAACGTGAGGAATTCTGCAGTTTCACCCAAGGCCGGTGAGCGTGGATGCCTACAACCGTGAATTCGGGAGGTTAGCACGTTATGCTCCCAAGAAGTTTCTACCGATGCTAAGAAGCGGCGAGGTTCCGTAAGGGACTTAGCCTGAGCTACGCCGAGATCTCCGTCGCATGAATGCACCTCTTTCTCGAAGCTAGTCAATAAGGCTATCGGTGCCGAGGCTGAGAGACGATTTGAGGCCTCACGCAAGCACATCCGTGATTACGGATCGTCATCCGCTCTGGTTCCCGAAGCGCGGGTTTGGGTTCCTAATCGGCTCTACCACCCAGGTACACCCCGAGGCCATCCTTGAGGCGCCTCGCCCCATCAACCGTATTTTCCACCCAAGACATATGGAGGTCCAATCGCTAATGTGGCCCCACGGCCAAATGTGATCACTTGCTTCAAATGTGGAGAGGCGGGCCACTATATTCGAGTGTCCCAGAACAACCCCAATCAAGCTGGAAAGACTGTTGGCGCGGCAAGCCAACAGAAAGATTCCCTATGCCAAGCCGGTTGCCACCGCTTCGTGGCCATGTCAACTATGTCTCTGTTGAAGAAACCTATGAGGATCCCAACGCCGCCCTCGATGCGCTTCTTGTTAATTGTCATCCGCAACTGTTCTTTTTGATACTGGAGCATCTCATTCATTTATTTCTGAGAGCTATGCTCGATTACACAACACCACATTCTGTGACATGCCTACCTCCATGGAAATTCAAACCCCTGGATCTAGATGGCAAACCTCTAGAATAAGTCATGGGAATGAGATTCTTGTCGACAGATTAGTTTTCCTTGCATCCCTAATAGCTCTCAAGTCCTCGGACATAAACATCATCTTGGGTATGGACTGGATGTCAGCCCATTATGCCAAGATTGATTGCTCGACTAGAACCGTTCAACTTACTCATCCTTCGGGTAAAACAGTGGATGTTTTAACCCGAGTGTCTAAGCGCCAGCTTTACTCCTTAAATGCCAACCCTCTTCCAGATCTCGAAGATATTCCGGTAGTCCGTGATTTCCCGGATGTCTTTCCGGAAGAACTGCCAGGTATTCCACCTGACAGGGATGTCGAGTTCGTGATAGATCTTGTTCCTGGAACCGTCCCAATCTCTAGGAGACCTTATAAGATGGCACCCCTAGAACTAGCTGAACTTAAGAAACAACTCGATGAGTCCTTGCAAAAGGGTTTCATCCGTCCTAGTTCATCTCCATGGGCTTGCCCGTCCTCTTCGTCAAGAAGAAGGATGGTGCGGATCGGATGGTTGTAGATTACCGACACATCAATTTGGTCACTATCAAGAACAAGTATCCGCTCCCGGGATCAACGACACATATGATCAGCTCGCTGGATCCTCGATCTTTTCAAGATGGATTTGAGGTTGGGCTACCATCAAATCAAAATCAGGAACGGGACATACCCAAAACGGCCTTTGTCACTCGTTATGGCCAATCTGAGTACACCGTCATGTCCTTCGGATTAACCAATGCTCCAGCCACCTTCTCTCGGTTAATGAACTCAATCTTCATGGAGTATTTGGATAAATTAGTAGTGGTATACCTCGATGATATACTCATCTACTCCAAGAATGAGGAAGAACATGCCGAACATCTAAGGCTAGTATTGATGAAACTTGAGAGCACCGCCTTTATGCCAAATTCTCTAAGTGTGAATTCTGGTTACCGAAGTGACCTATCTAGGACATGTAATTTCTGGTAAGGGTATTGCTTGTCAATCCCGGCGAGTTCAAGCCGTCCTGATTGGACTCCACGAATCGGTAAAAGCAAGTTCGGAGTTTCCTCGGGTTAGCGAGCTATTGCCGCCGCTTCGTCGAGAATTTCTCTAAAGTTGCTAAACCTCTAACGAACTCCTCAAGAAAGATAAGAAGTTCGAGTGGGCGCCACGATCTGAGATCAGCTTTCGAGGACTGAAAAGACGCGACATCTGCTCCGTACTTATTCCACCAGATTTCTCTAAGGACTTTATTATCTATTGCGGCGCCTCGCGACAAGGACTAGGTTGCATACTCATGCAAGATCGTCATGTGATTGCCTCGCTTCTCGGCGATTCGTCCACATGAGGATAACTATCCCACACGATCTAGAGCTTGCAGCGATGGTCCATGCACTCAAAACCTGGCGACATTACCTTACGGGTAATCGTTGCGAAATCTACAGATCACCAAAGTCTGAAATATATCTTCACCCAACGGTTTGAATCTCGAGGCAAAGGCGTTGGGTCGAGTTGATTACAGATTTCGACTTAGGAATATCCTACACCCGAGGCAAAGCCAATGTCATGGTGGCGACTAAGTCACAAATCTTCTTGTAACAATTTGATGTTACAACAAGGTCAACCAATTCTCCACGAGGAATTTCGTAAGCTTAACCTTCACATTGTTCCTCGAGTTCCTCTCCACCACAGGTGGCGAAACCTACCCTTACGGATCAGATCATCAAAGCACGTAAGGTAGATCCGGAATCTCCCGTATCAAGAGAAACATCAAGAAAGGAGTCGCAGATTGTTTCTCCATTGATGAACAAGGTGTCGTGTTCTTTGGAGACCGTCTAGTGGTTCCCAAGGTGCGCAACTTTGAGGCGATTGATCCTTAAGGAAGCTCATGACTCTCCTCTCACCATTCATCCCGGTAGTACTAAAATGTATCAAGATCTCGCCAGAGGTTTTGGTGGACTAGGATGAAGAGAAATCGCTCAATACATTGCTAATGCGGCGTTTGTCGTCGAGTTAAGCGAACATCAACGACCTCTTGGTACCCTTCAACCTTTGGACATTCCTGAATGGAAATGGGATAAAATCGGTATGGATTTCATTACGGGTTTCCCAGGACCAAGAGAGGGAATAACGCTATCTTCGTCGTTGTTGATCGTCTTTCCAAAGTAGCCCACTTCCTACCTGTTCGTGAGAGTATAACCGCTAGCCAGCTAGCTGATTTGTACATCTCCCGAATAGTGTCTCTTCATGGTGTTCCATCAGAGATTAACTCCGACCGTGGAGTCTCTTCACCTCTCGATTTTGGGAAAGTTTCCAAAACGCTATGGAACTCGTCTCTCCTTTAGCACCGCTTTCCATCCCCAATCAAGTGGTCAAGTAGAGCGAGTCAATCAAATCCTAGAGGATATGCTTGAGCTTCATCATCTCTTCGGCATGAATTGGGAGAAATGCCTTCCATTCGCCGAATTAAACATAACAATAGCTATCAAGCGATCAGGCAAAGCCCTTCGAAGTTCTTTATGGACGAAAATGTCGAACGCCTCTTAACTGGTCAGAAACTGGGGAGAGACAACTCTTTGGCCCGGATATGATTCAGGAAGCAGAAGAACAAGTTCGCGTTGTTCGTGAGAATTTGAAAACAGCCCAATCTCGTCAGAAGAGCCAATATGACCGCAAGCATAAGCCTATGGCTTATGAAATTGGCGAGAAGGCTTACCTCCGGGTTTCCCTTTAAAGGAACCCATCGATTGATATCAAGGGCAAGTTGGCTCCTCGTTACATTGGACCCTTTCGCATTCTTGCCAAACGAGGGGAAGTTGCCTACCAATTGGAACTACCTCCGCATCTTTCCAAGGTCCATGATGTCTTCCACGTTTCCCAAATCAGGCGTTGCTTCTCGGATCCTATCCGTGGAGTGGACCACAAACGCTTGATCTACAAGATAACCTCACTTATCGAGAGTACCCGTTCGTATCCTCGATCAAACCGAAGCGTACCACTCGGCGTCGGAATATCAAGTTTCTAAAGGTTCAATGGTCAAACCATTCCGAGCAAGAAGCAACTTGGGAAAGGGAGGATCGTCTTGACTTGAGTACCCACCTTTT
>JAHIAM010005665.1:0-33245 GCA_021605205.1 Aegilops longissima | reverse complement strand
CACTTTAGCTTATGGTGAAGATCTTCAACGTCCGGCCGAAGGTAGTGGGCGCCCTCAAGCGGAGTGCGGAGGCGCCATGGTTGGCAAGATGGCCAAAGTCCTATGGCTTGAGGGCTCCTTTGTGGAGACAATAAAGGGGTGGCAATCGGGGTGGTTCTACATCAATGAGCCATGCGACCCCGAATGGGTGGCGGCCCCCGAATTCAGATCTGGCTTCCCCACACGGCTCTCGTCCAGGAAAGAGACAGGCCTGACGTGGGGGAATTCGGACGAGCTATCCGGACTCCAAACATGCGTCCGAAACCTGGTGGACAAGAATCTTAGGCTTGTCGACGTAATCCAGGTGATGCTCATCCGCCGGATTCTCCCATGCCAAGAACGGGCCTTTACTTTGCGGGAGTTCGATCCAGCACAGCACCGAACCTTGAACCGGCTCTTTGACACTACGTACGAAGACGCCTGGAAGGGGCTGTTCAAGGGCGCTGAAGCCCTAGCATCTGCTAACAAAGATCGCGGATACAGCTCGCGGCGTCAAGCCGGCGAGGTAAGTTATTTTAACCTTTACGGGAATCTTTTTTCATAGACTGACTCTATGTGGGATCTAAAACTCCCTAATCTTTGACAGATCGGTGAAGACGTTCGACAGATTAACTATCCGCTCCTTTGCCGGAAGACCCAGCAGACGCCTCGATTGACGGGCTGTTGGGCTTCGCACCCCATGTGGTGCCGGAGAAGAAGGCCAAGAAGGAGGCCACGGGAACTCAAGGAGCTCCCACGCCAAAGTCTGTCAAATTTCAAGGTAACCTTCTCCGAGGACGAGGAGGAGGAAAAAAGCTTCTCCCCAGCCGGGAGAGAGAGGAAAAGGAAGGCCGCCTAATCAAGCGAGGCCAAGGGTCCAAGAAAGGAAGAACCTTCCTCCGGACTTCTCCACCAACGCCGACAATGACGAGGAGGATTGGCCAACAAGGGCCAAGCCTGGCGAGATTGTAAGTGTCCGGATACCCATGGCTTTTTCATTATTGCATAGTGAAAGTGCGTTATATCGACTAGAGGGGGTGAATAGGCGATTTTTCTGAATTCTTCACTGAGGAATTTGCAGGTGAGGAAATTCCTTAGCACAGAACTACGTGCAGTGGAATAAGTACTCGGAAGTAAACATAACAGAATACACGCATAGCCTTCATGATGAAATGAAGACAATCACAGAGTACAGAAAGCGTAATCACAGGATAGCACAAGATGAAGACAAACAGACTGAAGAAATTGAACTGAGGAAATTGAGAAAGTCTTCACCAAAGTCTTCAAACACAAATATGAACAAACACTCAACACAGAATGAGGAAATGAAAGGGTTGAGGAAATAGAACCAGTTAGGTTGGTGAAGACAATGATTTGGTAGACTAGTTCCAACTGCTGTCTCGGTTGTGCGTCTGTTGAGCGGCCGAGTATTTAAACTCGAGGACACACAGTCCGGACACCCGATCCTTCGAGCACGCAGCTCAGGACACCAAGTCCTCACCGTATTCTCCTTGAACTAAGGTCACACAGACCTCGTCCAATCACTTGTGGTAAGTCTTCAGGCGACTTCCAAACCTTCACAGACTTGGTCACTCGGCGATCCACAATTCCTCTTGGATGCTCTAGACCATGACGCCTAACCGTCTGGAAGAAGCACAGTCTTCAAAGGTAACAAGCGTCGGATCCACGCAGGATCAATTTCTTCAGTGATGCTCAATCACTTTGGGTTTGTAGGGGTTTGGTTTTTGGGTTTTTCCTCACTCGATGATTTTCTCTCAAAGTCCTCAGAGGATGGGTTGCTCTCAAATGACAAGTGTCAAGTTCTCTCGGAGCAGCCAACCAGCTAGTGGTTGTAGGGGGCGGCTATTTATAGCCTAGGGAGCAGCCCGACATGATAAGACATAAATGCCCTTCAATGATATGACCGTTAGGTGGATAAGATATTTTGGGACAGCTGGCGCGCCAGAAGACAAGAACGGTCGGAAATTTGAATATCAAATTCCTCGTGGCTATCATGTTCCTCATCGTAGGCAATCCGACTGGCGAATTCCTAACTCCTCGGTCGAACAAATTCTCAACACTGTAAGAAATTCGCCTCACATCAAGAAATTGACCGAACTGTATGAGATTTCCAAAAGCTTCACTCAAGGGATTGGTAGGTGTAGGATTTTGAGTTGAGCATCACATGGAAATTTTTCCTTAGTATTTCCTCGACCCCCTTTAACAATCGGTGTTTCCTATGACTCAAGAAAGAGAAAATGAAACTACGAAAACAAAAGTCTTCACGCTTCATGTTCCTCAAATGAATACCAAGTCTTCAAGGTCACACCAATTTCTTCACTTTCAAAGTCTTCGTAAAGTCTTCGAATATCAAAGTCTTCATCAAGAACTTCATTTTAGGGTCGACTTTCTCTGTAAATATCAAACTCCTCATAGACTTATAGACCTGTGTACACTCACAAACGCGTTAGTTACTTAACCTATAAGTCCTCAATACACCAAAATAACTAAGGGGCACTAGATGCACTTACAATCTCCCCCTTTTTGATGATTGATGACAATATAGGTTAAGTTTTCAACGGGGATAAACATATGAAGTGTAAATACTGATAATGAGGAATTTGATTGCAAGATATAGAAGAACTCCCCCTGAAGATGTGCATAGTGAGGAATTTTCTTTTGAGGCAATGCACATTTGAAGAGTTGAATCATGGAGTTCTCCCCCTATATCTTGTAATTCATACACGCATTTGACTTATAATATGAAGAATTTGAAATGCATGATGAAATATGGTGCTTGATGTTATTCAGAGTATGCAAAATAACGCATCAAGAGTATCAGAGCCCAAATCGATTTGCTATGAAGATTTTCAAGGAGCTCATGAGAATCAGAGCATAGTGCAAGAGCATAATGCATCAAAAGTATCAAAGCACCATCGGGTTTAAGATTACAACTCAATCCAATAAAAAGTTTTAGAAGAACGAGAGTTGTAACTTAATAGAAGTAAATTACTGTATATAGGCAATAAGCTAGACCCGCTTGAAGACTAACTCAAATTTCTCCCCCTTTGTCATCGAATGACCAAAAGGATCGAAACTGACGACTAACGCTCTTGAAGAATTTCAAGTTGAAGACGGAGCGTCAAAGATTGTTGGGGTTGTTTGTTGAAGTAGGACCAGCCGCGTGTCTTCCAAGTCTTCATTTTCATCGGTGTCGCGAGATGAAGAATAGGAGCTGGCCACCAAGGAAGGAACTTTGACCTTCTTGAATTTCTTCGAGGAGGTGCAGACCAGACAAATTCTTCCTTGAGTCCCATTGACGCCGCTTCTTCTTCATCAGAGACATGTGAAAGAACAGCCCAGTGCGTTTGAAGGTTTCATGGAGGTAGTAGTGGTTTTCTTCACCGCATTGTGTGTTGAGGTCATGTTGTGAAGAAAAGTACCAAACCGACGCTGACCCATTTATGATTACGATCAACCTTCCGATGAAGACCGAGGAGTAACTCACGATCCGTCATCACCACAGGGTGCGAGCTTGAGGACTTTGCTTGACGAGGTATTTGCGGCTGAGTCATGTGTGGCGAGTCATCATTGGTGGAGTAGGATGCTGCTTTGCGGCTGTCCATCCAATGGATGAATGCTTTCATCGATCACAGCAGAGCCTTGCCCTTGTCATCATCTCGAGGTAAATGTCCGCTTGAGGACTTCAATCGAGGCAAGTAGCTGCAGTGGTTCAAAGTATCAGCCTTGTAATTGAGTGAAGACCTTGTCCTGATGAGTCTCATAATCCAAGGCGCATAAGGCTTCAGCTCAAATGGTGACATAGCTATGTTTGCCAGAGTCTTCATAAAGAAATCATGGAAGTTGACGGGAACGCCATGGATGATGTTGAAAAGCATATTCTTCATGATGCCAACGACTTCTTCATCGTTCGAGTCGAGGCCTTTGATAGGACTCATTGTCTTCGTCAGAATCCGATAGACAGTCCGAGGCACATATAGTAATTCCTTGACGAGGAATTTGGTTCTTGGGGCCTGCCTTGGCTTCAAAGGCTTCATCAGCACTTGCATATAGTGATTTGAAAGTTCTGGTTCGTTGTAGATACGACGTGCACCATCAAGTGGAGGACTGAGTGGTAGGACACGAAGCAATTCAGTTGCTGGTGCCTTGTAGTGAGTATTTTCAGTCATCCAATCTAATACCCATGAGTTCACGTCTTCAGCGTCTCCGGTGATGTGCAGCGTTGCATAAAACTGAAGAATTAGTTCTTCATTCCAGTCACAGATATCAGTGCAGAAATTTAGAAGTCCTGCATCGTGAAGAACACTGAGGACTGGCTCAAAGCACGCAGCGATTCCATGTCCACATGAGGAATATGAGCATGATCAAGATTTTATCCTTGTTGAAGAGCACTGAGGAATAGAAGTTGGCTTGGCTGGCATTCCAGAAACGCCTCTTCCTAATGCGAGCAGAATCATATGGATTATAGTCGATGAAGAACACGTGCTCGGCAAAGAAATCTTTAGCCTTGAACTTTTGCTTGCTTGAAAACGGATTCTTTTGCTTGGGCAGAGGGTGTCGATGAGTTGCATCACCACCTCGGAATCGCAAGTTCAGGTTCTTCAGTGAGGAATTTCTTGTTCCTCCACAGATGCATCCGAGGATCAGCAAGCAGCAGTTTCACCAAAGACTAGTGGCTGGAATTTCTTCATGCACAGAACCAGTGGGTTGAGTTTCTTCAGAGTCCATTTGGACTGTTTGTGTAGGGGACTGAGGAATCTGTTGGAGCGGGGTGAAGAGAGGAGTATTGGGATGCAGACTTTCCCAAAAGTCATCATTTATCACCGGTGTGGTGCATCCAATATCCACATCTTCATCTTCAATTTCTCAACACCAGCCTCTTCACCGTGAACCGAGGCATAGGTGAGGAAATGATCGCTTGAAGGGATTGCATCCACTTCAATTTCTTCATCGATCTGCTTCTGAAGCAAGCAGAATGATGTTCTTCATCAGATCCGATTGGGATCTCATAGTCTTCTCCAAACGGAACAACGTCCTTTGATGGTATGGAGGAAATTGGGACAGCATCAATTGGATTTTCGTATGAGCTGGTCATAGGCCTCATTTTCTTTGCAGCCGAAGAATCTGACGCAGCTGATGCTTTCCTTTTCTTCACAGCAGCTCGTTCTGCAGCCTTGGTTTTCTTCACATCAGAGGCAGATGGAAGAATTGGAGTTGGAGTTGGCGCAGGAGGAGCTGAGGAATGTGTTTCAGTTTCTTCAGGTGCAACTGATGCAGTTGCCCTGTCTTGAGCAGTTTCTTCAGGCGCACCACTAGTGGGTGCCCTGGCAATTTCTTCAGCGGCTGGAATGGGATCATCAGCCCTGGAACTAGCATTTTCATCAGCAGGCTGAACGTCATCAGCGGTGCTGGCATGTTCTTCAGTCGGTTGGGCTGAGGCTTCAGCCTGAGGAATTTCATGTTGCACTGGGGCTGCAACATTTGTGAATTTCTTCGTCAGGTTCACAAATCTGACCTTGGCTCCTTGCCAATCAGCATAATATGAATCGAAGTTTTTGCCGAGGTCTTGAATTTCAGTTTGGACCTTGAGAAGCTCCTCAGGTGTCATCTTGACAACGTTTTTCTTCAGGTATTTCTCCTTCCTGTATTGAGCCTTTTTGATTTCCCTTGCCTTCTCAAACTTCCATTTTTCTTCAGCGATGAAGTGAGTCAACATATGACTTTGTCCAGGTGTCAGATGAAGGTCAGGCATAGGGGTATTGGGATCCTTGTGCCAGAGATCAATATAGTCGAGGACTTTCTTCGGATCCAACAGCAGTGGCACAGATGTACCTTTGGCTCTAGCGGCCTTTTCTTGACGGTCTCTGATGATTTCCGCAAGTTCATCATCAGATGCCTCATCATCAGAAGGCACATGGAATGCAACCTGTTTCTTCCTTGGGCTAGGCCGAGGACCTCGTCCAGCTGTTGCTTTGGTCTTCAGCTGAGTCGGGCCAGATGATGAAATGGGAGCTGCTGAGGAACTTGCTGAAACGCCTGAGGCAATTGAGAAGCCAGCAGTCCTTTGACATGTAGCCAGGTGCACAGGAACTGAAGACTTTGACGGAGCTGTTGAGGACTTTGGTGGAGCAGCAGCAGTGTGAGGAATTTGCTTGGAGGGTGCTGCTGAGGAACTTGGCCGTGAGGGCGCAGATGGTGAAGCACTTGGCTTATGAGCAGGCTTCTTTTGCATGGATTTCCTCGGTTTGACCGAGACCTCGATGGCGATAGCAGCGGCGAATCCTCATTGAATTTCTTCACTGCCTCCTTTGCTTGCTTTGCCAATTTTGCTTGACGTTTAGCCCATTCATCAGGAAAGTCCTCACCTCGTTTGATGCTTGTGGGATCAGCTACTTGGCCAGGTGCCAATGGAGCTCTTGGGGATGGAGGATTAAGAGCGAATTTCTTCATGTACTTAGGAGTTACATATCTATATTCCTCCATTCCGTGCCCATCTCCGCTCAATCTTCTGAATACGCACCTTGCGTTGATTTTTGTTTTCTTCATCCGTGTGCAGAGTCAGCATAGATTTCCTCAAGGATTTCAAACGCAGTCATAACCTCGGTTTCTTTCCTCCTTTCGTGGCTTCTTACCGTCGCCATGTTTTTCAGCTTGAGGAATTTGAACAATTGAGTTCTCTCAAGAAGTATGCAGTTTTTCTTCGAGGAACGCTGCAAATGAGTTAAGTTGATGAGAACCTAGGATTCAGCAGCGACATGTGTACCGTGAACAGAGTATAGTTGCGAGGAATTTGGAGAGGTCATATGCGTTCTCGTAAGGTTTTTCAGAAAGAACAGGTTTTGAGGATTTTGACCAGATGAACCTTGAGGAATTTCACTAAGCGTTCTTTGTCTTAGGTTCCAGAGTTGTATAGATCGAGGATCCACACAATTGAGGAATCTTGAAGAAAATCATTGCTTAGAGAAACGAATCAAGAGATTTGAGGTGTTCATATGTGTGAAGATTTGAAGAATAAACACCTTTGAAGATTTTCAAGAAGGTTTGAGAATCAAAGCGAGTAATAAAAGTAACTTTTAATTACCGAAGTGAAGAACACGATTTAACCGAGAAGAACAGTTGGGAAGTTCGTCTGCTCAGATCTTCCACGCCTAACTTGGCAGAGGAAGACAGCTACAGCGACGGCGGAGTGAGGATTTCCACGGTCGGGCGCGAGTACGTCGGCGACGCAGGTCGAGGCAAGAAGCTTTTCCTCACCGGCGACGATGGAGTAGCGGCGGCGCTAGGGTTTGAGGAGCTCGAGCGGGAGAGAGATGTCGAGCAGAGTAAAAGAGGAAGGGAAGAGGGGTATTTATAGACACGGTGAAAAAACGGATCGGCCGAAGATTTAGGACGAACATGCCCCTGACCATTTCCCTTCTCACGACATGTGTCACCCACGTACTGTGTAGTGGAGATCGTGTACGATCGTGGGTGAATAGAATAATGCATCGTGGGATGCGGAACGGTTTGAGCGGCAAAAACGAAGGTTTGGATAAGATCAGTTTTAAAGTTCCGTTGCAATTTCTTCAGCTGTCAAGGACACAGTGAAGATTTTGAACGAGTTTCAAAATAGAACGCACATGAAGAATTTTTGAATGGATTGGGTTGAGTATAGCATAGAGGGGGAAGGGTCCGATCACATTCACTTAGCGTAAAAGCGACTTGAAGAAATAGCCATAAGTGAATCTCAGAGAGGACATAAACCCATATATATATAGCCAATGAAGAAAGACGACGAAAACAGTGAAGATTTTGCAAAGTTGAAGAATTTAAAAAAAACGGAAGAATTTCAAAACTGAGGAAAAACTCAAATTGAAGATTTTCAACTTTGGTGGTGGCATGACCCACCGTATAAGAAAGATGATTTCAGACACCGTGTACAATTGTCGAGGGTTCTGAGAATCAAATTCTTCATTAATTTCTTCACACTAAGAGTGTTATTCTTCATTGATTGAAGAAAACGCTTTCTTCATGTGTTGCACATCTAAGTCATCAATTTTGCATAAGTGTTAGGATGTGTGTCTTTTCAAAGAACGCTCAAGATTCTAAGATATTTAGCTCACACCGCAACTTGCTAAATCTCTTCTCATCCAAGGGCTTAGTGAAGATATCAGCTAGCTGTTCTTCATCTTCACGTGCTCGATGGAGATGTCGCCTTCAACACATGATCACGAAGAAAATGATGACGAATTTGAATGTGCTTTGTCTTCGAGTGCTGAACTGGGTTGTGAGCAATCTTGATGGCACTCTCATTGTCACAATAGAGAGGCACATTCTTCACGTTGATGCCGTAGTCCTTGAGAGTTTGCTTTATCCATAGCAATTGAGCACAACACGAGCCAGCAGCAATGTATTCAGCTTCCATGCAGAGATAGTGATACGCAGTTCTGCTTTCTTCGAGGACCAATGGACCAAAGATCGTCCGAGGAAATGACAAGTACCAGATGTTGACTTGCGGTCCACACGATCACCAGCATAGTCAGAGTCAGAATATCCAATGAGATCAAAAGTAGAGCCCTTGGGGTACCATAATCCTAGTGTTGGTGTGTGAGCTAGATATCGAAGAATATGCTTCACAGCCTTATGGTGTGATTCCTTCGGTGTAGCTTGAAATCGGGCACACATGCAAACACTAAGCATTATATCTGGCCTAGATGCACATAAGTATAATAAAGAACCAATCATGGAGCGGTATACCTTGTGATCAAGTCAATACCATTTTCATCAAGGCATAGATGGCCATTTGTGGGCATAGGAATTTTGACACCTTTGCAATCTTGCATGCCAATTTCTTCGTGACATCTTTGAGGTATTTCTCCCGAGATATGAATATGCCATTGTGTTGTTGACGAATTTGAAGACCTAAGAAGAATTTCAACTCTCCCATCATAGACATTTGATATTCTTCACTCATCATATAGGCAAATTCATCACTATAACGTTGGTCAGTACAGCCAAAGATAATATCATCAACATATATTTGGCACACAAAAAGTTCACCATCATAAGATTTAGTAAAGAGAGTAGGATCGAGTGAACCGGGTGTGAAGCCATTCTTCACAAAGAATTCCTTCAATGTATCGTACCACGCCCGAGGGGCTTGCTTGAGGCCATAGAGGGCTTTATTGAGTCTGAAGACTTTGTGAGGATTCTTTGGATCTTCAAAACCTGGGGGTTGAGCAACATATACTTCTTCCTCAAGCTTACCATTGAGGAATGCACTTTTCACATCCATTTGATATAAAGTGATATTGTGATGGTTAGCATAGGCGAGTAATATGCGAATAGACTCAAGTCTAGCAACAGGTGCAAAAGTTTCATCGAAATCAATTCCTTCAACCTGCGTGTAGCCTTGAGCTACTAGTCGTTCCTTATTCCTCACCACAAGACCATTTTCATCTTGCTTGTTGCGATAGATCCACTTTGTGCCAATGATATTATGCTTGCGAGATCTGGACGTTTGACCAGTTCCTGACATTGTTGAGCTCGAACTGATGTAATTCTTCTTGCATGGCCTGAATCCACTCCGGCTCGAAATGCTTCATCTACCTTAGTGGGCTCTGTGATAGAGACAAAAGCATAGTGCCCACAAAAGTTAGATAAATGTGAAGCTTTTGAGCGTGTGAGAGGACTGGCGCTTTAATGTCATCGATGATCTTCTCCACTTGCACTTCTTTTGCAACGCGAGGATGAGCTGGTTGTCGTCGAGGAATTTGATCATTTTCCTCAAAGACCATTTTCTTCAAAGATTATCTTCAGTGCATCAGCTCTACGTTCTTCGCAGACAGAATGAATTCTTCAGCAGTTTCTTCAAGAGGAATGACATCCTCGGTTGCCTTGAACCTGATAGAATCCTCGGTGCTGGTTCGCCTAACATGTAAGGTAGGTGCTCTCTTTGCGAGCCATTAGTTTCATCGAACCGCACATCTACAAAGGTCAACAATCTTGTGTAGAGTGATGTTGAAGACTCAGAGGTGTGCGAGTCCTTTCCGTAACCAAGCATAAAACCTTCATGTGCTTTCGGTGCAAATTTAGAGTTGTGATGAGGATCTCTAATCCAGCATTTAGCAATCAAGACTTTGAAATAACTTACATTAGGTTTCTTGTCAATGAGGAGTTCATAGGCAGTCTTCTTGAAGAATTTGTGAAGATATACTCTGTTGATGATGTGGCACGCAGTGTCAATTGCTTCAATCCAGAAACGACTAGGCGTTTTGTATTCATCAAGCATAGTGCGAGCCATCTCAACAAGAGTTCTGTTCTTGCGCTCCACGACGCCATTTTGCTGAGGAGTATAAGGAGCAGATAACTCATGAGTAATACCAAGTTCATCAAGATAGTCATCAAGACCGGAATTCTTGAACTCAGTTCCATTGTCACTCCTGATGTGCTTGATCTTCACACCAAAGTTAGTTGAAGCCCTCGAGGAAAATCGTTTGAAGACTTCCTGCACTTGATTTTTGTAAGTAACAATGTGTACCCATGTGTAACGAGAGTAATCATCAACAATAACAAAGCCATATAGAGATGCATCATTAACGACGGCTGAGTAATGATTGGGACCAAAGAGGTCCATGTGAAGCAATTCAAGGACGAGTAGTGGTCATGATAGTCTTCACTGGATGCTTGGCCTTGGTCATTTTTCCAGCTTCACAGTTCCAGATAAGTGATCCTTGAGGAATTTGACATTCTCAATGCCAATGACATGCTTCTTCTTTGCAAGCGTGTGCAAATTCCTCATGCCTGCGTGACCAAGTCGCCGATGCCATAGCCAACCTTCTGAAGCTTTTGCAAGTAGACACACGGCTGGTTTTGGTCCTGTGGAGAAGTCAACAATATACAAGTCTCCTCTCCTAAAGCCTTCGAAGACTTTGGAATTGTCAGCTTCCATAATCACAACACAACGATACTTGCCAAAGATAACAACCATATCAAGATCACAAAGCATTGAGACTGACATGAGGTTGTATCCTAAGGACTCAACAAGCATGACTTTGTCCATGTGCATGTCCTTAGAAATAGCAACCTTACCAAGACCCAATACCTGACTTTTGCCTTTGTCAAAGAAAGATGATATGCTTCAGATGTGACGGTGATAAGGAGCATCCATCAATAGATTCTTGTCACCAGTCATGTGATTTGTACATCCACTATCGAGAACCCACTCAGTGGCTTTGGGTTGATCATCCTGCAGATGAATTAGTACAACTTACGATCTCATATACTTCATCAATGAAGAATATGATATCAATTTCATTAGATGAATTTCATCACCAAGATAATGATAAGCAAGATGAGGACGTGTGAAATGAAGATTCATTTCATCATGATTAGCCTCGCGTCCTTTCGAGCATTTTTGTCGTGCCCCAAAGAAATTCTTCAGACGCTTAATGCACGCCTCGAGACCTGACCCTGCAGAAGAGATTAGTTCTTTTCTTCACCACCCACATCTGAAGGGGTGGCAAAGAGTTCATCACTCTGCGAGCACCATACGAGAATGGTGGCATAGAGGCCAATCCATTTCGTTTCACATAAGAGGGGTTAGGGTAAGCATATGAATAAGCAGAGAAATTCTTCGAGGACTTATGAACATATTGGTTTGAAGAATAATGCACATATTCATAGCCCTTAGCTCTACCCTGCGAAACAGAGTTGTTAACACGATGATAATCATATGAGGACTTTGATCCTTTTGAGGAATTTGATCCATGTGAGGAATTTGGTCCGTATGAGGACTTGAATCCATATGAAGAATTTGGTCCATATGAAGAATTTGATCTGGGGTTCCTATTCTTCACTGGTGGTGTCATGAGGACATTCACCTGAAGACTTTCAAGGCACTTCTTGGGAACCCAGATTTTCTTCATAGGGGAACCGTTCCTGCAGTTAGTGCCAACGTATCTAGCAAATACTTCACCATTCTGATTTTTGAACAGTTTATAGTTGGAGTCAAATGACTCATCAGCAGAATGAGGAAATTCGCATGTAAAGCCAGATAAGGTAGATGGATCAATCGAGGTCCCTTTGCAGCAACCCATGAGGTTTTGGGATACCGCTCAAAGCTTCCAAAGATGTTCCATCAAGCATTGAGTTTCCTCTCAAAGGCAATACCCTCTTTCCTAGGGTTCTGTTGAGGATCTGCTTTTAAGCACATCACAAAGAGTCTCGATGCCCTTTGAGGCTTTTGTACATGCCTGTCATGTACAATTCCTTCAGCCCTGCATCGTCAAGGATACTAGCAATGTCCTCGATGAGGAATTAGTGATAGCGAGGCAGGTGAAGAATTTGTAACAGTTGAAGCATTTGAACATTCAGTGAAGAATTAGCGATTCACGCTCAATGCACTTTAAGCATGGAGGAACAAATTCTTCTTGAGAAGCGCTGATTTGTTGAGCAAGTAATGAATCGCGCTCCTTCGAAGATCTTCATAACTCACTCTTAGCTTCTCAAGATCTTGCTTTCTTTGAAGAAATTCATAAGAAAGTTTCTCATGATCGATAGGAGAGTGTTATGATGACCTTGAAGGCTGTCAAGCCTAGATCAAGTCTCTGAAGATTTTCAATCGTGGCTTTAGTGCGATCCATTTCTTCACCCAACATATCATCACTTTTGTCTAGCATGTTTTGAACCTTTTCAAAAGCCCTTTGTTGTTTTATAGCAATCTTAGCAAGTTTATAGTAGCTGGGCTTGAGATCCTCATCAGATTCATTTTCACTAGATTCAGAGGAGGTGAAATTGAGTACCTTGGCACCTTTTGCCATGAAGCAATAGGTGGGGCGTAGTCATCATTATCCTCATCGGCTTGTCGGTGAGTCAGTTTCTTTAGTGTTGAAGATGGACTTGCTACCAAAAGCAAGAGCGAGAGCCGACTAGCCACACCAGATTCGGATTCTTCGACTCCTCCTCTTCCTCATGTTCCTCGATTCAGCTTCAGAGTCCATTTCCTTGCCAATGAATGCCCGAGCCTTTTGGAGCTGCTCTTCTTGTGAGAAGAAGGCTTTGAGGATTTTGATGATGAAGATTTCGATGATTTCTTTTTCTTCTTCGCGTCATCGTAATCTGTAATCCTTGTGTTTTTTCTTCTTTAATTCCTTTTCCCAATCGAGGACAATCTTGGATATAGTGACCAGGTTTCTTGCATTTGTGACAAAGTCTTCTTATAGTCACTAGATGAGGAATCACTTGCTTCTTGAGGATTTTCCAAAGCGACCACGCCTTGAGAATTTCTAGAATTTCTTCACGAGCAAGGCTAGCTCTCGCCTAATTCTTCAGATCTCCAAGGCTACTACCGAGTCTTCACACTCAGATTCGGACACAGCCTTGGCCTTCAGGCACGTGTTTTTCCATAGCCGTAACCATAGAGATCTCTTTTTTAGCAAGTCGAACTCGTGAGTATTTAGCCTTCGAGGATATCGGCAGGATCAAGAGACTTGTAGTCAGCTCGTTCTTGTATCATCGATGCGAGTATCAAATGAGGAATCAGCGATCTTAACAATTTCTTCACCACCTCATGGTCGGTGATGTCAGTGGCGCCAAGTGCTTGAAGCTCATTTGAGATGTCAGTGAGGCGATCGAAGGTTTGTTGAACACTTTTGTTGTCGAGTCTTTTGAAGCGGTTGAAGAGATTACGAAGAACATCAACTCGAGAGTCACGCTGAGTTGAGACACCTTCATTTACTTTGGACAGCCTGTCCCAGATGAGCTTGGCAGATTCCAAAGCACTCACTCTTCCATATTGACCTTTGCTCAGATGGCCACATATGATATTCTTCGCTTGAGAATCGAGTTGCTTGAATCTCTTCACATCAGCAGCATTCAGAGAAGGTGTGACTGAGGGAACACCATTTTCCACAACATACCAGAGATCGTTGTCAATTGCTTCAAGATGCATTCGCATCTTGTTCTTCCAGTAGGGGTAGTCCGTCCCATCGAAGGTAGGACACCCTGCTGAGACCTTGATCATACCTGCGGTCGACATAACTAAAACTCCAGGTGGTTAAACCAAAATCACACAGAACAAGGGAGTACCTAGCTCTGATACCAATTGAAAGTGCGTTATATCGACTAGAGGGGGGGTGAATAGGCGATTTTTCTGAATTCTTCACTTAGGAATTTGCAGGTGAGGAAATTCCTTAGCAAAGAACTACGTGCATCGGAATAAGTACTCGGAAGTAAACATAACAGAATACACGCATAGCCTTCATGATGAAATGAAGACAATCACAGAGTATAGAAAGCGTAATCACAGGATAGCACAAGATGAAGACAAACAGACTGAAGAAATTGAACGAGGAAATTGAGAAAGTCTTCACCAAAGTCTTCAAACACAGATATGAACAAACACTCAACACAGTAATGAGGAAATGAAAGGGTTGAGGAAATAGAACCAGTTAGGTTGGTGAAGACAATGATTTGGTAGACCAGTTCCAACTGCTGTCTCAGTTGTACGTCTGGTTGGAGCGGCTGAGTATTTAAACTCGAGGACACACAGTCCCGGACACCCAATCGAGCACGCAGCTCAGACACCAAGTCCTCACCAGATTCTCCTTGAACTAAGGTCACACAGACCTCGTCCAATCACTTGTGGTAAGTCTTCAGGCGACTTCCAAACCTTCACAGACTTGGTCACTCGGCGATCCACAATTCCTCTTGGATGCTCTAGACCATGACGCCTAACCGTCTGGAAGAAGCACAGTCTTCAAAGGTAACAAGCGTCGGATCCACGCAGGATCAATTTCTTCAATGATGCTCAATCACTTTGGGTTTGTAGGGTTTGGTTTTGGGTTTTCCTCACTCGATGATTTTCTCTCAAAGTCCTCGGAGGATGGGTTGCTCTCAAATGACAAGTGTCAAGTTCTCTCGAGCAGCCAACCAGCTAGTGGTTGTAGGGGCGGCTATTTATAGCCTAGGAGCAGCCCGACATGATAAGACATAAATGCCCTTCAATGATATGACCGTTAGGTGGATAAGATATTTTGGGACAGTGGCAAGGCAAGACAAAGAATGGTCGGAAATTTGAATATCAAATTCCTCGGGGCTATCATGTTCCTCATCGTAGGCAATCCAGACCGGCGAATTCCTAACTCCTCGCCGAATAAATTCCTCAAATGACTGTAAGAACTTCGCCTCTCACATCAAGAAATTGATTGAACTGTATGAGATTTCCAAAAGCTTCACTCAAGGGATTGGTAGGTGTAGGATTTTGAGTTGAGCATCACATGGAAATTTTTCCTTAGTATTTCCTCGACCCCTTTAACAAAGACGGTGTTTCCTATGACTCAAGAAAGAGAAAATGAAACTACGAAAACAAAAGTCTTCACGCTTCATGTTCCTCAAATGAATACCAAGTCTGCAAGGTCACACCAATTTCTTCACTTTCAAAGTCTTCGAAAGTCTTCGAATATCAAAGTCTTCAACGAAGAACTTCATTTTAGGGTCGACTTTCTCTGTAAATATCAAACTCCTCATAGACTTATAGACCTGTGTACACTCACAAACGCATTAGTTACTTAACCTATAAGTCTTCAATACACCAAAATCACTAAGGGCACTAGATGCACTTACACATAGTGTTCTCTAATGTCGAACAATCATGCAGCCCGCCCAAGAGCGATCTAGCCGCTTCGACGAGCTGCTGGTCCCAGGTTAAATCGGAAATGGAGAGTACTTCGCTTCCGACCGCCTCCTCCTCACGCCATGGACGACGCCGAGGTGGCACCCCAAGGGGGGCCTGGTCAAGAGGAGGTGGCGCAGAGGCGCCACAAGGCGACCTCCCGGACTCAGCGCGTGGGGGGCAAGACCCCAAGGGGCTCTAAGCCCGACCCTTGTCCGGACTCCATGCCGAAACCTTCAGTGGTTCCGGAGTCCGGTAAGCGGTCCCTTTGTAAGAAGGGTAAGACGCCGGTGTCCTCCGTCCAACCGGAGGCACCGGATAGCTCTCGAGGCGCTTAACAAGCGCATCCATCGAGGAGAGCACCGCATCAGTTATGAGTGCGGTGATCCGCATATTCAGTCCGTCAAGAGCGGGCTGACGAAGCCTGCACCAGCCTTCTAACAGGCTTTGAGGTAAGTTTAGAATATGTAAAAATATTACTGCATAGACAGTAGCCCCTGATGCTTAGTTCGGTGTTCGGAAAGAAAAGCCGGACTAAGGATCTAAAAAGATATACGCAGGAGTCTAACATAAGGATGTCAATATGGGAATGCAGGCTGCGCTGCTGACCTCTGCCGCACTGAGTGCGGAGGTCAATGCATTGAAGCAGAGCCTCGAGCGGTCCAAGAACGAGCTCGGCCAAGCCAAGGAGCAGCTCGAGGACAAGGAAGGTAAGTAGTACCTTATTAAAGAAATACCTTATAGAAAGGTTTCGGTTGCAAAAAATAACAGGAATAACATGGGTACTGCAGGGGCCACGAACGAGGTGGCGACCCTGAAGGAAGCGGTGTCCGTGGCCGAAAACAAAGCGGCTGCGGAACGCACCGAGCGAGAGAAAGGGGAGGCGCAGCTGGCGGAGGTGCGGCAAGAGCTCCAGATTCTCGTGGAAAAACACGAGGGTTTGGAGCGTGACTCGAAGACCCGAGAGTCCGAGCTTGCCTCGGCTCTTGAGAGTGCCAAAGCTGCTAAGGCCGAGGCCCAAAAAGCCCTCCAAGAAATTCAATCGTTAAAGAAGATAGCGGCGGGTAAGGCATTCTTTATGCAAAGAAAGCATGTGAAAGTGAATTACCTATTACTTACCCGGATTCGGAGCTCTAAAGGAGCATTCGCAGATTTGCCCCGCAGTGTGTCTGATGCTGCCCCATTCTACCGTGCCAAGGAGGGGAGCTCAACGGAGAAAGTGTTCTGGTCTCAATATGCTGAGGCCGGACATCCGGTGCCCCTAAGCGACCAGCTAAAGCAGCTGGTCGAGCTCCACAAGGTCGCCGAACAGGCCATGAAGGGCCTCATAGTTCGGCTGTGGCCATTGGAGGCCATGCCTGGGAGCTACTTCGGCTTGGTGCGGCGGCTGGTGGACGCCTGTCAACGGATTGAAGTCATCAAGCGCTCCGTCTGTATTGAAGGTGTCCGTCGGGCCCTTGCCCGTGCTAAAGTGCACTGGGGCAAGCTGGATGCGGAGAAGCTTGTGACGGACGGGCCACCGAAGGGCAAAGAGCATCGCACGCCCGAAATGTACTATGAGGGCCTCCTGAAGGGTGCCCGTCGAATAGCGGATGAGTGCTCCAAAGATGTAATTTTTTAATAGACTCGCATTTGTTATCCTGTACGCTGAAAACTTGTTCATATGCACTAAGCAACGCTTGTTAATTTAAAATATTACCTTCAGGCGGCCGTTTATCAAATTTGAGAGATGGCAAGTCGTTGGCTTCAGCCCCCATGCCACGTCTTTGGGGTGTTCGGGATAAACTTGAGCACTCTTGTTCCCATTCTTGGGTCCATCTAGGAGGCGCCAACGCAACGAACAAGGCAACCGGACTTATAATGCTTGAACACTCTCACTTAGCCATAGAATTCTATAATTTTAAATTTCGTGAAGCCCCTAGTATTCGAAGACCGAGTTCGGGTCGCTATCCACGCCTTGGCGGACAACTCGGTTCCTCGCTCTAAGCGGCATAAGTCTTTAGGGACCCAAAAACCTCTCGAACAGCGACCAGCTCTCGCCCTATCATGACAGTCAGTTTTGGCTTTCTCCACTGAGGTGCTCGACCCAGCTCAACTGGGGCACAATCGCAGTGGTTCTCCCGGTGCTACCTTAGCCGATATAACGGAACGTAAGGTACCAAAACACGGGAGCCGGGCAAACCCAACTATTGACCCAAGACATGATTCGGAGCCGATTCATATAATGCTATAAGTTCGGGGTGCCGCACTTGTGAAAGTGATCGGGCTTATCACACCATAATTTTGGGGTACTTAAGCCCCTGGTGTATTGGTCGTACCAAAGTGTATGGGTGCAACATGTCATGAAATGAACATATATATAGATAAAGAAAGGAGGGCAATAATAGGCAAAAGCTATGTATTGTTTATTCAGAAAGGTACTGCAATGAAAGCAGAATGATACAAATAGTGCGATAAGAAAGGGATGGGACTATCTAACATGTCCCCCTCCAGGGGGTAAGTTGCGGGATGGTATGTAAAACAGGTATAATGCTCGTAATAGGGACCACCTGAACACTCAACGTAGCTTTCTGCTTCCCTGGCTGTTGCATCGTGAGTTCGGCGATTCTAGTGCCGGACAGGACTTCTGGAAAACGGAGTCCTGAAAAAAGGAAAGAAAGAAGAAAAAGAATGACACAATTGGGAGCCCCTGGTGCGGTCGAGCCGCATTCTTGGCGTGCCGTGGTCGTGCCCCTCCCCTTATGCCCATGGTATCTCCAGAGCGTAGTTATGTACGCGTAGTACTGTCTTCGCAACTTCGCGAGGGCTGGGGTTGGGGCCGGATTGCTACGCGTGCATGAATCGTGCCAGGCGGTCTTGTTGTAGGTTACTCCGGGCGCGCTTGGCAGTGTCCGGAAGTTTAGTGGCCGAACTCGAGAATTGCCGTGAGAGGCTGCTTTGCACCTCCGCCGCGAGGGCCGCCGTGTGCTTCTCCGTTCGGAGAGAGTGTTCGGTGTTTCCATTGACCGTGATTACTCCTCGAGGGCCTGGCATCTTGAGCTTGAGGTATGCATAGTGCGGCACCGCATTTAACTTTGCAAATGCGGTTCTTCCAAGCAGTGCGTGATAGCCGCTGTGGAACGGGACTATGTCGAAGATTAACTCTTTGCTTCGGAAGTTATCCAGGGATCCGAAGACCACTTCGAGTGTAACTGAGCCTGTACAATTGGCCTCTACACCCGGTATGACGCCTTTAAAGGTCGTCTTTGTAGGTTTAATCCTTGAGGGGTCTATGCCCATTTTGCTCACTGTATCCTGATAAAGCAGGTTCAGGCTGCTGCCGCCGTCCATCAGGACTCTGGTGAGGTGAAATCCGTCGATAATTGGGTCAAGAACTAATGCGGCAAAACCGCCGTGACGGATGCTAGTAGGGTGGTCCCTTCGATCAAAGGTGATCGGGCAGGAAGACCATGGGTTGAACTTCGGGGCGACTGGCTCCATCGCATATACGTCCCTTAGTGCACGCTTCCGCTCCCTTTTGGGTATATGGGTTGCGTATATCATGTTCACCGTCCGCACTTGTGTGGGAAAACCCTTCTGTCCTCTATTGTTCGGCGGCCGGGGCTCTTCCTCGCCATCGCTATGCAGCCCTTGTCATTGAGTTCGCACTTAACTTGCTCGCTGCTTGAACACCCAACAATCCCTGTTGGTGTGATTGGCTGAGCCGGGGTGCCATGTATCTGGCACAAGCGGTCGAGTATTCGGTCCAAGTTGGACGGGCCCTGGGTATTTCTTTTGAATGGCTTCTTCCGCTGACCGGGTTTAGAGCCTCTGAATCCAGCATTGACGGCCATATCTTCAGCATTATCGCCGTTATCGCGGCGCTTGTTCTTGTTATGACGCCGACCTGCCATTGCTGTCCTTGGTATCCGAACTATCGGGGTGTTTGGCCAAGTTGTTGCTTCGAGCTAGCCAGCTGTCCTCTCCCGCACAAAAGCGAGTCATGAGGGTTGTGAGGGCTGCCATAGATTTCGCTTTTCCTGTCCTAGGTGCCGGGCAAGCCACTCGTCATGATGTTATGTTTGAAGGCTGCAAGGGCCTCTGATCCGCATAGTCAATGATTTGATTTTTCTTTGTTAGGAACCGTGTCCGAATTGCTCGGCCGATTCTTCGGCTGCTGAATTATGTGGCTAAGGTCATCAGCGTCTGGTGGTCGCAATATGTGCCCTGGAAGTTATCAAGAAATGCGGCTTCCAGGTCCTCCCAACAACCAATTGATTCTGCTGGCAAGCTGTTAAGCCAATGCCAAGCTGGTCCTTTAAGCTTGAGGGGGAGGTATTTGATGGCATGTAGATCATCACTGCGGGCCATGTGGATATGGAGGAGATAATCCTCGATCCAAACCGCAGGATCCATGGTACCATCGTATGATTCGATGTTTACGGGTTTAAAGCCCTCAGGGATTTGATGATCCATTACTTCATCTGTGAAGCATAGTGGGTGTGCGGCGCCTCTGTATTGGGCTATATCACGAGCAGCTCAAATGAGCTTTGTCTATTGTGTTCGGCCCTGCCGGAGTTTCTGTATCCGGTGTGACGGTAATCATCCCGCGTCGTTGGGCGCCCACGCGATCTGTAGATCGATCTTGTATGTTTTGCCTTATCCTCCAATATATCTCGCAAGTCCTGTGCATTTTCCCGTGCCTTGGTACTTTTTGAACGGCGTCGGGGTACGGGTTGAACAGAGGGTCTAGAGGCCTCTCTATCGCGGCCACGAGGTGGCCGGTCTGCCGTGTCGTACGCTGGTGACTTGGGTGCTTCCTCTGATGGAGGGGCGTTCGAGTTCATACTCTTCGGCTGCAAGGACTTCAGTCCATCTGTCAGCTAGTAGGTCTTGGTCAGCTCTAAGTTGTTGCTTCTTTTTCTTAAGGCTGCTTGTCGTGGCCATAAGCCTGCGTTTGAAACGCTCATGTTCGGCAGGATCCTCTGGTACGACAAATTCGTCGTCGTCGAGGCTTGCCTCATCTTCGGAGGGGGGCGCATAATTATCGTCCTCGACCTCTCTTTACGCAAGCCCGTCAGCGGACTTGATTCTCCTCCTCCGCGCTGAGTCCTCGCTGGAGGGGTTGTCTTCAACACTGTCCGGGTGTTATTATCTCCCGTGCCGGAATCACCGTTTTTGCTGTAGCGGGATTTAGAGCGGCATCGTTGACGTCGGCGTTTTGGTTGCTTTTTGGAGGGGTCATCCTCCGTTGTTCCATCGCCGTTCCCATCTTTTGGGATATCCACCATGTATATGTCGTATGACGAGGTGGCCTTCCAATGTTGCTCTGAGGCGCTTTGGGTCTTGGTCGCCTCCGCATCGTTGTCCATACCGTCGATGTCTTTGGAGTCAAGTTTGAGCATGTCGGTTAAATCATCGACAAGGGCTACAAAGTGGGTGGTGGTTGGGCGGTGAATTCACTACTAGGAAAAGGCCTACTAATGGCGCACCGGTTTTGCCTACTAATGGCGCACTACCGGTGCGCCATTAGTAGCACGCCATTAAAATTTTTTACTAATGGCGCACCACTGGTGCGCCATTAGTATCTGGTATACTAATGGCGCTTTTGGCGATGTGCCATTAGTATGTAACTCCATGCGCCATTAGGATGCCTCCTGGAGCCATATGTAACCATGTGCTTTGTCACACTAATGGCGCACTCTGCCTTGATGCGCCATTAGTATCCTTTGGCATACTAATGGCGCACTCTGCCTTGATGCGCCATTAGTATGAATATTTGGTTTTTTTTGCTTTTCTGATTTTTGCACAGGTTACAAAATATATTATTGGACAGAATATAGACAGCAGCACACAGCAACATCAGATTCATCGAATACAATAGAAGATTAGTCTCCGAATACAATTCATCATATTAGTCTCCGAATTCAAAAGACCGAACAAAGATAAAACATTACAAGTCTCAAGACCGCGAGTATCGAGTTTGTCTTCACATTACAAGTCGATATCGATCATCTAAACTACCATCACATAAAAGAGAGTTGTGGTCATCACGATGAGCATCATCGCGATCAAACTGGTCTTCATCCGTTCCTCCAACGCTCCCTCCTCTCTCCGCTAGATAGCGGGCATATCTAGATTCGGCCTCCGCCCTAGTGGTGTACCCTTTGTAACTGTTACCGCTGAAACGGTGAACCTGTCTCCAACACTCCTCCCAGTATCGTAGACTCCGGGAACCTTACCCTTGTACACGACATACGACGGCATCTCTATGCACAAGCCAAACAATAGACAATACATAAGCAATATGTAAGTATGCAACAAAAGGATCGAAAGAGAAAAGCAAGACATTAATAGCACGATTCATGGTCCTACTAATAAATAGCATCGATTACATCTAAGTTGAACGACTGTCCAAACCAAAGAGACATACGAATTCATTAAAGTTTAATTACAACATGAGCTAATCAATGTTTCAGAACTACACATCACTACTTTCGACTCGACTCATCGGACAGGAGCGTGGATGAAGCCGCCGTCTGTCGTGATGGTCATGAAATCGCGGTCGTTGTCACCCTGCATTTGTAGCATTTCATCTATCTCACTGTTGGACGGTTGATATCTGAGGAAGAACTGCCCCGAGGTATGAAGGACATCTTGATGGATGATGTCCGCAAACTCCGACTAGATGCGAAAGAATTCTTGTCTGAGGTCCGCGTCCTGGACTGCCGACAAGCTCGCGCCCAATCTTTGAGATTATCTGTAGCGGTTGATGATGGTCCTTACGATCGCCTCGCATGTGATGGAGGGCGTAGTAGGCATCCTTCCGACCGCCAGAGGCTGCTTGACACAGCAGAACTTCAGATTGTGTGAGAACATGTGCTTGCCGTGCTTACGAACTGCCCCGTGAAGGTGCCTCCAGATTTGGCGTGCAGGGAGAACATCATCAAGAACTTTCTTGACATTTGTGTAGTCTATCTTGGAGTTACGGTTCGGTCTAAATACGTGGCCATGGAATATTTCGGCTTAAGAGGATGAGTGTGCAATGTGTGTCCTTTGCACGTAACACGGAATGTTAGAAAAAAGAACGATCAAAATCTAAGAAATCATATGTTACGGGCGGTTAAGGGATGACTTACTCGGAAAGTAAGCCACAAGGAAGTTATCCTTATCTGGGTTTGCCAGAATGACGCCTTCGAGGTGTGAACTCGCAACTTGGCGGTCCCCAGCGCTGTTCAAGTGCTTGGCACGCATGTAGAAGGGGTCGACTATCACGATGTCCGGGGTCTTGTCTCTAATGATCCACATCTCCATACTCAGCGAAAACAGCCGAACGAAGGTGTAGTGCAGCGGATGAAGGTTAAACATAGCAAAGATGTCATCAAACCGCAGGACGATCGTATCCCCGATGTCGCCATCCACAAAGCCCTTTCCCTCTGGCACCTTGGCCACGAAAACCGGGTATGCCACATCATTCTCTCTCAGACGCCGCTTCTCCAAAGAAAGAACACTGTCGTGCAGACTCCGCATAGCACCGGTTGCAGCATTCAGCATATTTGGTGGTAGCATCGCCTACCCGCCACATGCACCCTCCTCGAGATATCCTTAGGTGAAGGTGGCCCGCCCCGAGCACGGATCGAACTTCGGTGCCGGCTGGCTCACACCGGCGCCCTGTTAGTCTTCGTTTCCGTCCCTTCTTCTTGATCTCCTGTAATGGGACCGAGTTCTGCTCACGCACCGCTTTCTTGAGCGTGTTGGGGCTGATAATATTCGCACCTCAGCTATCTCGAGGCTCGGTGAAGGCGGAGCTGGAGGCGTCTCGAGAACTGAACGCGCACGACGCCTATTGCAATTGATTTCTCCGCCGTACCAGCTAGATTGCGGTCGCCTTGGTTGGGTTCTGAGAAAGAGGCCCGCAGAACTCGTCAACGCACCCATGTTCGCAAAGTACTTATCGACTTTGGTAAATGTACCGTCGTCGTTGTCGCTGCCGTCCGGATCTGTGCCATAGGGCTGTCCGGATCACGTGCCATAGGGCTGTCCGGATCTGTGCCATAGGGATGTCCGACATAGGGATGTCCGCAGGTCCGTAGCATTGCGGCGTTCTTGCCATGGCTTGGCGCCGCACGATCGGGCGGTCTTGTCTGTAAGGTGGTGTCCCCGCCTCAAACGAATCTGCTCTTCGCCAAAGCAGCGCCAGTTTACGCAGCGCCGAGGGTCATCTCATCTTCTTCGCCGCCCCAGCTGGTCGAACCGAGGTAACAGCTCGTCGCAGCCTGGCAGCACCAACCACTTCAACCCTATACACTGTGGGTGGCATCGGATTACCGTGGAACATGCGGTTGCCGGTTGAACGATTCTGCCCTTGGCGACATCGACCAACTCGGCGCCCACGAAGTGCAGAAGAGTGCAAGGAACGTCGGCGGTGCCCTGCGAAAACATGTACAGGGCGTCAGGGATGCCCAGTCAAAGGCAAGGAGATGAAGTCATCTGCCGAGGGGCTTAGTTACCGTGATGCCGTCGAGCTCGGCTAATGTCGAGGCACCGCCAACGGCGGGCGTGCAACTGACGGAGGGGGAGCTTGCTGGTGAGGTGCCGGCCGGCGTATACCCGGGTGCATTAAGCTCCAATGCCCGTGCCGGCGCCGGAGACATGAATACCGCCTCCGCCGGAGACACCATTGGCGCCGCCGCCGGAGACACCAATGGCGCCGCTGCCTGCATGTCGAAGTTGCTGGCCGTGAAGCTGGGAACCGGGGGAGGCCCCTGTTGGCCTCCCACAATCCACGTCGTCAGCCCATGAATCAACGTAGGCACCATGGCGTTGAGCTTTGTTCCCAGTTTGTTGTTCCACTTGCTCTGGACCAGCCCCCGAATCCGCGCCACTTGTGCCTTGAGTGCTTCAACCTCGCGCCGGCTTTCCGAGCTGGCCTTTTTCTCCTTCCGCACACCAGCGTATAGTATGACCCCATTTTGTGGACAAGCCTTTGCCGCCACACGACCAGCCGACGCCGGCTTAGTGAGCTTATCCTTGCTTTTCATTATGTTCAACGCCCTATTTAAAGGGGTGTCGAAAGGGAGCTCGAGACGACCCCTGCCATCGCTTTTAGTTTCTGCGAAAGGAACGTGAACCATTTAGAAATATTGGGGATTAATTAGAGTGCAACCATATGGAGCTAATTACGCGGGGTGTATTCCTTACGTAACAAGCTCAAGGGCCCTGGTCTTCGGATCCGTGGTAAGCTCTTTTGTTATCGGGTCCTCCTTGTACCGGCCCCGACATAGTTCCCGGTCTCGCTTGTTACCGCTGTATTTCTCGAAGCGGGCGGTAGGCCTTGCTCGGCACGCCCGTCCCTCCTTGTCCCATATAGGCTCGCCACTCAGAACCGCCGGACCGAGTTTGTGTTCCCTAAGTTCAACTCCGCATTTCTTTCCCCACGACTTGATTCGAGGTTGCACTGGTCGAGCACTTGATCTTGAACTCCTTGTACTCATCTTCGCTCATCAAAGGATATTTCGCCTTGATCTTCTCATAACTATCACCTTTATCAATCATTTTCTTCACGCGCTTCTCCAAGTAGACAGGGCCGTGCTCATCTTCGTGAGGGCAGCACTGTTCACTTTATTCCCCGAGAGGTGTGTGTTTTCAAATTCAAGGGAACTTGTATCGCTCGTGCAGCTTCGTGAAGAGGAGGTTGCGCAAATTCCTCGGTCCTTATGCCTAAGGTTCTCGGTGTTGATCGAGACGGTGCTCGGAGAATGCACCCGAGCTGAACCGAGTACCCTTGACTATATGTTTGGGCTCCGTTGGATTCCGTCGGAGTCCACTTGAGTGAATTCCTCCTTGACGGTGCGGAGCGCATTGGACGCCGGTCCTTCCTTTGCTTCTTCGATTGGCTGCCATCTGTGTGCACCGCCATCATCGATGGTGGCATCCTCGGCGGCACCATCGGTGGTGTCATCCCCGCGCCACTAGGGGTTGTGTAATCAGGATCGGTGTCTTCCGCAGCGTCCTCATAGCGGTGAGGTTGTTCCTCCATCTCCGGGACAGCTCCCAGAATTGCTTGTCGCCAACCACCGCCTCATCGTTGTGGGCCATGTTTCGCTCTAAATAGGAAAAAGTTTGGTCAAAAGTTGGTTATTGTCAAGGAACAAGATCATGGTCTCATCATTTAGGGTTTGTCGACACCGAGGCACCCTAAAAGCCTAAGCTTTCATCATTTAGGGTTTGTCGACGCCGAGGCACCCTAAAAGCCTAAGCGTACATCATTTAGGTTCTCATCGACACCGAGGCATCCGGGCAGCCAAGTTAAGTTTTCATCATTTAGGGTTTATCGATGCCGAGGCACCCTAGGTTGGGCCTAATCACTTGGCACTAATCACTTGGCTCTATTGCCACCTATGTTGGGTTTATCATCTAGGGTTTATCGATGCTAAGGAGAATTCTAAGTTGGGCCTAATCACTTGGCTCTATTGCCACCTATGGTTTAATGCAGCAAGAATGGCGGGCATTTGATCCTACTTAACTAAGTACTAAGATACCCGGCCCATGCATTAGTCGTAAGTACCCCATATGTCCTATTTTTAGCAAAGTCATGCTAAAATTCACGGAAAATTCCAGCATGACCTTTGCTGAAAATAGGACATATGGAGTACCTGAATTTGCTGGAACGGAAGTTAATCAACATTCCTGCAAACTCAAGGGCCTCTCGGGGTACCTGCAAATTCATCACGACACGATGGGCGGAGACATGACCTTTGCAAAATGGTCGGAGACACGATGGTCTTTCTCAATGTGATCAATTGATGGATCAACACATAAAACAAGTCCAATAAGTATGATTTATAGAGTCAACATCAGTATGAATATATATAAAGTTTTTCTTCATCAGCCAGGCCCATGAAAGTAACTGCATCCAGCAACTATTTCTGCTACTCTGTAACTAACTACACTCTGTATTTATAGATTCATTTCAGATGAGATCAGATTGAGCTCCAACTGTAGCTGCAGCTGAGGGATCCATGAGCCATCATGCCAGCCAGCTAGGAAATAAACTTTACTTTCCAAAGGAAATAAAAATACAATGCATACATACATACTTAAGCAGGTAGATAGATAGATAGATAGATAGATAGATGAGCATGTTCAGTTTACAAGAATGAATATAAACAAGCAAAGAATGCATGCATGCATATCAAAAGTTGGCATCTCTCGCCACGCTCGCTTGCCTCTGTTGCTGTTGAATATTTATAATTACCTGAAATTGTTCCTTTCACTACAAGTAAATGCAACTTTTCCATTAATTAAAACTAAATTGTTCCTTCATGATATTCTCTCTTCATCTACCCACAGGAGTATTTCTAACTTGAAAATCTCCGGTGAACTGCTCGATGATGTCTTTGGCGGTACAAGCTCTCTTCTTTTCTTACATTTGCTTGTTCGTACCTTTTTACGTTAGCTGATTAAACATGCGGTGGAGTAGTGTATTGCAGTGCATGCAAAGGAGTAGAGCAGAGAATTTGCAAAGAACTATAGTATCACTGGAGTAAATTGCAGAGTGCAACTCTCGATGAACCGTAGAATATCCCTACAGTAGTGCCCTCCAACAGTAGTTCTTGCTTGCAGTAGTTTTAGGGAGTACTGCAATTTTGCAAGTTTAAAGTAAAACATTTCAGTTAAATCAAGTACTCCTCTTGCTCTCTACTTTCTCTCTTCTCTTCTTCACTTAATTAACTGATTTTTACTGATGTTGTTGTTAACTGAATTTTACTAGTTAAACTTAAGCTAGAAGATACAAGTTGAACACACACCAATAACTCAGGACAAGAAAAATCTCCACGAGAATAGGACTAGCATTTAAGAGTAATTTCCTCCAGTCAAACTGTAACACCCCGGATACAACTTTCCATATTCGTAACTCCGACTCTTGCCCTTTCCGGAGATGTGATTTATTATTTCCTTCGTGGTTGGGTTTTGTCTGTTGTTTTGCTTTTTTGTTTTTGTTATGCATCTCATCTCATGTCATCATCTGCATTTCATCCGCATGTTTTTCAAAACTTGCATCCGTTAAATGTTCGTCAGTTCTCTCCGTTGTCCGTTCGAGTCCGGATACACTTTCGCCTTCGCTGCACCTCCGAAATATTATTTTTTAAGTGGCATAATAATGTTCTCGGAATGGGTTGCAACTTGTCATGCGGTCTTATTATAGTGTAGACAGGCCGCCTGCCAAGTTTCGTCGCATTCGAGTCCGTTTGATAATAACCGTTAAACATAAGCGGTACCATTGCGGTACCTTCGTCCGGACGTTTCGGTATCCTAAGCTGCCACCGGTCGCTCTGTTCCTCTCTCTTCTCAGCTCGAGGCATTCTACACAGTCCACTGCAGCCATCTAAACCCCTCCTCGCGTCGGAACCGCCCGATCGCGATCCGAGGTCCCAAACCCCTCCTAACCCTCAAAACTCCCAAACCCTAATCCCTAGGCCTCCTGCTATAAATAGCAGCCCCCTTGCCATTTTGTCACCCCAACCTCCCTCCTTGATTTCCGCCTCCCCAATCATCAGCCAGCCTCCCCACCTCCTCTCCTCCATTTCCGCGCCTCCACGCCCCCTTCCTGCGGCCCCCTGCCAGTCCATCTGGCGCCCGAACCCGCCTGGGCGCGACCAGGCCCGACCCAGCGCCCAGCGCCTTGCCTCCTTTCCGCTCCAGCCCCGCTCATGGGAGCCTCGCTGCTCCCGTCGCGAGGCGGAGCCGCCCACGACCTTCCAGGCGGACCTCGCCCTCGCGCCTGCTCCTTCCTCCTTCCTCTCTTTCTCCCTACCTCCGTTTTCTCTTCTCCTCGCAGAACCCTGCCGCGCTTCTTTATCATTTGTCGCCGTCGCCGTCGCTGAGTTCGTCGCCGACCTCCTCGCCCCTCCTCGGCCTCGTCCGCCGCCGGATCCGGGATCCCCGAGGCCGGATCTGCCCGTTCCCGACATCGGGGGCCTCGCCGGACCACCCCCCCTGCCGTCCCCGTTGAGGATCGCCGCGCCAGTCCTGCACCCTGCCGTCTTGTGAGCAGGCGACGCCAACCTCCCCTCGCGTGGCCATGGCCCAGTGCAGCCAGCCGCCCGGCCTCAAAGGCCAGCCCGCCCGCCTCGTCCGACCCGGCCTGCTAAGGCCCATGGTGGCGCCCTCCAGCCCCTCCCACATGCACTGCTAGCCCAGCCAGATTCGGCCCGTTGCATTTTTTTTCCGTCTTGCGATTTTTTGCTATTTATCCGAGAGAATTACAGATTTACAGAAAACCCCCTAGACTTCATGCATGTAATAACTAATTAACCGTGCATCGGATTAAAATGGTTTAAACATGTAAATTGCTTAGAATTTCGTGTAGATTATTTATATGCCACTTTCATCTATGTTAAAGATGTTTAAATTGATGTTTGCATTAATTTGCTAATATGCCATGCTAAAATGCTTTAATTCATAACTAAATAACCGTAACTCGGAATTAAATGTTCTTTATATGTAAACGGGGTGGAAAAATGCCTAGATTAACATGGTCCACTTTATGTTACTGTTTAACAACTCAAAAATTGTGTTTAGGGCAGAACAGTACTGAATCTAAAATATTGCTCATGAGGATTTTCCGGAATTGTTGTTTCTTATTTCCGGCCTCATTTAAACTTGCCTAAATAGTTAGTTTAATTATGCTCCACCTCTTGCCATGTTTAACAACATTTAATATTGTTGTGTACCTAAACGGGATCAAACTAAATATTTGATGTGGTGTTTCGTCAATATGCAACTCGTTGCATATTGAGCTCCACTTAACTTGTAGTGTTGTTTGTTGCATATTGCCATGCCATGCCTCATTAAACCGGACATGCATCATATTTGTTTGTGCATCATGCCATGTTCATGATTGTGTGTTTACTATGTTGTTTGCTTCTTTCGGTTTGCTTCTCTCGTTAACCGGGTTCGTTTTGAGTTGTGAGGATTCGTTCGACTCGCCTCGTTTGTCCTCTTCATGGACTTGATCTTCTTCCTTGCGGGATTTCAGGCAAGATGACCATACCCTCGAAATCACTTCTATCTTTGCTTGCTAGTTGCTCGCTCTTTTGCTATGCCTATGCTGCGATGCCTACCACTTGCTATATCATGCCACCCATATTGCCATGTCAGCCCCTAACCATCCTTTCCTAGCAAACCGTTGTTTGGCTATGTTACCGCTTTGCTCAGCCCTCTTATAGCGTTGTTAGTTGCGGGTGAAGATGAAGTTTGTTCCTTGTTGGAACATGGAGATGTTGTTCCTTGTTGGAACATGTTTACTTGTTGGGATATCACAATATATCTTATTTAACTAATGCATCTATACACTTGGTAAAGGGTGGAAGGCTCGGCCTTATGCCTGTGTTTTGTTCCTCTTGCCGCCCTAGTTTCCGTCATACCGTGTTATGTTCCGGATTTTTGCGTCCCTAACGCGGTCGGGTGATTTATGGGACCCCCTTGACGGTTCGCTTTGAATAAGACTTTTCCAGCAAGGCCCAACATTGGTTTTACATTTGCCTCACCTAGCCTTTTTTCCTTGGGAGTCGCGCATCCCGAGGGTCATCTTTATTTTACCCCCGGGCGCCGGCTTGTCTAGCGTTGGTCCAAACTAAACACCGTCTTGGGACCATCCCTTGGCAACTTGGGTTACGTCGGTTCTCAGTCGCTTCGCTTATCCGGTCGTGGCTGAGGCGAGATCTGGCGGCTACTATCGAGGGTGTCGTTTGCCGGGAGGTCTTCTGGTCTTGTTTTATTGCTGTGAAATGTCTTGTGGCAGGATTCCGAGACTGATCGGGCTTCCGGGAGAAGATCTATTCCTTCGTTGATCGCGAGAGCTTATCATGGGCTAAGTTGGGACACCCCTGCAGGGTTTGAACTTTCGAAAGCCGTGCCCGCGGTTATGTGGCAGATGGGAATTTGTTAATGTCCGGTTGTAGAAAACCCAAAGTGGATCTCAATTAAAATACACCAACCGCGTGTGTAACCGTGATGGTCTCTTCTCGGCGGAGTCCGGGAAGTGAACACGGTGTTGGAGTTATGCTTGACGTAAGTAGTTTCAGGATCACTTCTTGATCATAGTTGTTCGACCGTGCTTTGCCTCCTCTTCTCGCTCTCTTTTGCGTATGTTAGCCACCATATATGCTGATCGCTTGCTGCAGCTCCACCTCACTACACCGTCCTACCTTTAAGCTTAAATAGTCTTGATCTATGGGTGTGAGATTGCTGAGTCCCGTGACTCACGTGATACTTCCCAAAACCAGTTTGCAGGTGCCGATGAAACCGTGCAGGTGATGCACCCGAGCTCAAGGAGGAGCTCGATGAAGATCTTGTTCTTTGTGTTGTTTTGTTTCAGTTGATCAGTAGTGGAGCCCAGTTGGGACGATCGGGGATCTGTGTAGCATTTGGGGTAGTCTTCTTTTATTTTGGTTCCGTAGTCGGACCTTGATTGTATCTGTATGATGTAATGTTTTACTCATGTATGGTGTGAAGTGGCGATTGTAAGCCAACTATGTATCTCTTTTCCCTTATGTATTACATGGGTTGTGTGAAGATGACCTCACTTGCGACATTGCTTTCAATGCGGTTATGCCTCTAAGTCGTGCTTCGACACGTGGGAGATATAGCCGCATCGAGGGCGTTTCACAAACAAAGTTCAAACAAAAACTGACAACAGTCTTTTGATTAAGAGCCAAGTCACAACACTCTTTGAAGTTCAAACAAAAACTGACAACACTTGTTTGATCTGTCTCCTCCAAGAAAGAGCCAAGTCAGTCTCACCCAACTAGGGAAACATCAGTTAGACCACTAGCAATTGGGAATACACAGCCCAGGGCTAGGTTTGTGCTCTAGCTAGGCATAAAACAGAGCATATAGAGGCATTGCCTGCCTCTGCTGCAAGTGGGGATGTGAGCAGGATTATCACAATTAGATCACTAATTTGCTGGAATCTTATTTACAATTTTCTTCAAACTAGTTACCACTCACTAGTACAATGTTTTCTAAACTGGTTGCCATCATCTCCCTTTTATCATTTTGGTTATGTGAAATTAGTTGTCTTGAGTGGCCAAGCAACCACTAGCAATTTGTGCATAACAATTCCGGTAGTTTTACTGTAAGCCCCCTCTTACGGCAACCTAGTAAAAAATTATACTACACAGGAAGCATCTGTTTCCATCTCTCTGTATAAAGGTTTAGCATTTGGCTGAATTGACTGAACGAGAAATGGGAAAACTAACAACTCAAACAGCAAATGTCATATATATGTTGGAAATTGCAGTGATAACTGATCAGCGTGTTCCATTTGTCAGTGGTAATTACAAACTAATTCTCTTTGTTTTCTTGGGGAAAAGTTGCTCTTTGCTTAACTACTAGCAAAATCATTGTGCATTGTTTTTTGTAATATTGTATCGAGTTGTTTAAATGCTTGTGCCATCATGGCCCTAACTATACCCTGCAATGATGCCACTGCTGTTCAAGCGCCATCGTTGGATTGAAATACTACAACGGAATCAATAGGATTATTGCTGATTTGCTGGACAAGCAGTGTTTGCGAGAAGGAAGAGGGAGAGGCGGAGCTCACGGGGGCGCAAGGAGGCCTGCGACAGCTTAGTAGCAGAGGTGGCGAAGTTGAGGAAGACAGCGGCACCGAGGAAGAAGAGGTGGAGGGGGTGGAGGGTCGTGCGCCGTCGCGCCTACTGGTTCCAGCTGCTCGCCGCCCGGTGTTGAAGCAGATTCTGCCCGCCGCCTTGCTGTCGCCTCGCACGGTGGAGCTCGAGGGCTGGGAAGGCGAGGGAGGGGTGGGTGGGTGTGGTGAAGGCGAGGAAGGGGGTGGATTGGGAGCGGACGGTGATGGGGTCGGGGCAGGGGCTGACTGGGGGGCGACGGAGACGGAGGCGGGGCGGCGGGCGTGGCGTGGGTGGGCAGCGTGGGTGGATCTGATAGCGAGGAGAGAGGGTCGAAGGGGATCTGGCGAGAGGGAGGGAGGATAGCTAGGGGGAGGGTTCTAATGGCGCACCGTCCAGTCATGCGCCATAAGTATGACTATTCTAATGGCGCGCCTCCCCTCGGTGCGCCATTAGAATTTTGTTTTAATCTAGCCCACTAACCATATCTACAACCTAACCCTATCTACAACAGAACCCTCCCACTAGCCCGACTGGTCAGCATGCAGCACACACACTAGGAGGTCCTCGGTTCGATTCCCAGGCTCCCCAATATATTTTTTTATGCATTTTAAATGCTGTTTTTTATATTTATTTGTGTTTAAATATGTTCAAACTTGTTTAAATCATAACAGTAATATTTTTTTATAAAAACAGTAATAATTTGTTAAAAAATATGTTCAAATTTCTTACTTCAAAATATCATCGGCGGCGGCGGTGGGCGGGGAGGTGCAGGGGATCGAGATCGAGATGGAGGGGGAATCGAGATCGAGATGGAGGGGGATCGAGATCAAGTATCCTCATGAATTCAAAAGTGCCCATGAAATTTAAAAATATTCATGATATCAAAAGTGCCCATGAAATACAATCGAGAAATGAAGACT
>JAHIAM010005664.1:0-27922 GCA_021605205.1 Aegilops longissima | reverse complement strand
TCTACCACTACTCCACCTCCAAGATTAGTAGTATAAAGAAGATATATAGGCTGGAGCTTCAGCGCTTTTGCCAAGGGCTGCCCACTTGCTTCTCACACTACCACCCTCTCTCCAGATCTAAAAAGACGGCCCCTCTCCCTCCTCACCGTGGTCACAGATCCACCGGGAAGAAAAGGACGGCAGCGTTGACGACTCAGCCGTCGGCGCTAACGAGGTAACACAATCGACGACAAGGCCCTTCCTCTCGCACTCAGCTACGCTGCGGGATCACCGCCAGTGTAAAGTGAGGACGACGACCACGAGCGAAGCCACTTCCCGCCGACCTCGTATGCTACCTCTTTTCAACCATACCCTTGTTCTATTGCCCCATCCGCACGCCGCTGCATGTGGATCTTTTCCACTCCACCATCTACCCAATTTGCTATCCTTCTCGCTTCGCTGCCACGCAGATTTAAAACCATAATTTGCACTATTAAAGGAAACCCTACTTCATGCATACTAATGCATGTCTGGGTTGAATATGGAAAGGAAGGGAGACTGTACTGTCCAAGAGAGTAGGCATCGAACCCGCATCTAGGTTGAAAAGGGGAAAATCAGTAGCTAAGGAACGAGTCTCCTGTCTCTTGGTTGAAGAAGGGTAGAAAGGCATGACAACGCAATAGAGAATGACCAGGTTGATCGGTTTGTTGTCCTCACATAGGAAAAAGGTGGCTAAAGAGAACAAAAATGGGACGTAATCCACATATGCTGCCTGGATATTTGTTGCTCGAGCAACCATACCTCCCTCACCACTCGCGTCTGTGGAGGTACATCGCATCGTGCGCCCCATCGTCCGAATGGGCCTCCCATGCTCTTATTGCCACTTTTTTTGTCGTTAGTATAACGCCAGAATCAAGTCAAGCAATGCTATCGCTAAAGTGATGCCACATTTAACTAATGCCGCTTCACCTAATGCCACAGATAATTTAAGCAATGCCATTTAATGTCACCGATCATTTCAGGTTAATGTTGATTGTGGATGTATTAAAGATTTTTCACTAAGGCATTCTAATGTTGTTGCACGCCAAGATACCAACGATGAAACTTGTTACTACCTTCAGATTTTTGCAATCGTTAATGCTTATAGATTACATACCTCACTTTCATGAGATAAGTTAATTTTTTGTACAAAGGTCACCAAAATGCCAAGGCTGATGTCATTTTATTTTGGTTAAACTGCACAGATAATTATGAAGACAAGAGGAAAGGTCAAGAGGGCACCTCCTCCTCCAAATGTTCTCTTGATTATCGAGAGGAGATCAAGTTTTATGTTTGATCGATTATCAAGATTGGGATAGCAATTTTAAGGTCCCCCTAGTTCGAAATGATATTTACCTTGGAGGTACATTGTTTGCAATTTTTATACTGTCATTAGTTAATAATGCTAGTTACCTTCAGAATTTTGTATTTGGTTTAATGCTCATGCACAACTAGTATACCAATGTGAAACTTGTTACCTTTACATTTTGTATTGTTAATTTTTATAGAAACCTTCCAAAGGTTAGAGTTTATTGAAATCTGTTCAAGAAAACCATTGTAATTGCACTCCTGTAATTTAGTGTATATTTGTAGTATTTGAATGGTGTTGCATTAGCGTATGGATATAAATAAAGTGTGGCAAGCTTTCCATATGTGCTCAAGAAAACTACTACATGTTTTTCTAAATACTAGACGCTTGGGTACTTTAAATTGAACAGCCAAAACGCCTTATATTAAGGAACAGAGGGTGTAGAGTTCACTCAAATTATCCCGATAAAGCTAGTCACACCTTTGTTAAAATTAATGTTCATTATGTTATCGGAGGAGGTCTCAGATGTTTGTCTCTAATGCCCGCTCACTACATACCCGACATCATGATGTAATGTTAAGTCATTTTTTTTGTACAGTGTAACTAAATTGTCAAGGCGGTGATGGCATTTTATTTTAGTAGAACTGCACAAAATTTGCTTAAAAGAAGAGGAAAGGTCAGAATGGCTCAGTTTTTCAAAAAAGCTATGTATGCCTTCCTCGACATCACCGTTGTTGCTTTATTTATTCCTTCAAACAGGTGGTTAGAAACAGTCTTGCTACCTTTTCCCATTAAGAAATTGGAATGCTTATGTTTGTGAGTCTATGCTTCAACTAGTGCCTCTTTTATAGTAATCACACTTTCAATATCTATGCAAACAGGATGCTCGATTTTAGTGGAGCTGCATGTAAAGTCCAACTGGTTCAACATTAGAGCATGTTTTTTCCAAACCTTTATATCCAATTGGTGGCACTATGAGCTGTTCATTACGTAAGGTACATGGTTTGCTACTATCTTGCTACTCTTTTGTAATGTCATTAGATAGTAATACTAGTGGTTTGCATGTGAATTTATTAAGGTGGTGGACCTACATTGAGGTGCATGATAGATTCAATGATTGAATGCTCAATTTCGTTGTATCGATTTCACCTCTTCCATCATCATAACATGGTGTGGTATATGTTTACTACCTGATTGATATTTGTGCAGATGAGATGTCTCGCCTGCTATATTTGGCAAACAAACAAAGTGTCCGTAATTTTGGTTGAACTGCACAAGAGAATAGTATAGTCATTGCATGCATGTGCCATTCAAAATAGACACAAAGATTGATAGTCACTTCATGGATCTGCAGTAAAAGTAGTACTGCACTACTTATCGCCAACACTTGGTGCTTCATTGCTTTGGTCTGATTATACAATGGGCATCATTTTCCTAAGTTAAAGTTTGTATTCAAAATAGTCTCATGTGTGATTGAGAGAACACCAAATCATATTGCAAAGGATGTTCCTCCATCATGTGTGGTTCATTCTCATGGTTCTAGCTGTTGGTGAAACCACTTACATTTGCAAGAGGAATTGTAGACTTCACAAATAAATTTGTCATTCAATTAGACTTAATGTTGGCCAAGAGAAGCATCCATGTTAGTAGGAAGAACAGATGTTTTTTCTAGATCTTTGCTTTTGAGCTACATATTTGTATATGATCCGTGAATCAATGAGATGCATTAACATGTTGATCTTATGTATGGGAATCGCATTAGTTAGTTTTAGTTATGACGCAAGATCCAAAGTGGCTGATCTTTGCTTTTGAGCTACATATTTGTATATGATCCGTTAATCATTGAGATGCATTAACAGCTACTTATTTCTGTTCGCCGTTGTTTACAAGTTACCGATCGATCACTAGCTAGCCTACAAATGCGCACTGGCAGTTTTATTTATGACGAAGATGGCGTGGCAGTTTTTGAATAAAATGCCTACCTCGAACAAACCGACAAGCTACACTATCGATCCTACACGGATAAAAATGCCTACCTCCGAAGAAACCGACAAGCTACACTATCGATCCTACACGGATAAATAGCGATCATGCATACTACCTCCTTCCCGGTTTGTAGGGCTCAATTCAAGAAACGACTCCACTAATAAATAGCGGATCACGACGCATTAGTACCTCCTTTCCGGTTTGCAGGTGGCTTAATTCAAACCTCTCAACAACCGAGGTACTCCTCCGTCCGGTTTATTAGTCCCGTGAGCAAAGCAGCAAGACCAGGCATGGCAATAATTAACGCATGCGAAGTTTAATCCTAATTAATTCAAACGATGGTGGCTGCATGTGTGCTCCTCGCTGCGATCTGCTGTATGTTGCTTCACAGATCGCTCATGAAGCTTATTCTCAGTGCCTCGTGATGCAGCCGGGTTGTAATTAAGGCAGCTAATCGATGCAAAAAGATACGCTTTAATTGTTGCGGGCTTTTAAATCCGTGGAAATCATTATCGACAAGGAGGGAGATTATTCGAGTGCACTCGCTTGACCGCCATATGCCGGCGTAAGCGACCCAGACGGACGGGACGATACACCATAATTTCAGTTTCCCTAGTTTTCCACGGTAAGTGGTCGCCATAAGCCATTATGCATTGAATTCGATGACCGTCAAGGCTTACCTTCCCTATAAGTGACAAAGCATGCACAACCAATTCTAGCATCTATTAAACAATTGGCATGACTAGGTCATCTATATATGAGTATATTGACTTAGGAGTCAAATGAGAACATTTGATCATAGGTCATACTCATCGCTTAAGCTCAAGTGGGGTTGCCACTTTACATAAAGCATTTATGTGTTCACATCATTAGAGTTGCTTTGACTCAATTCTTAGAGTTAAGCTCCCCCTAGATGTGAGATCCCCCCTTAGAGGGATAAACTAACCTTGGGTTTTGTCGATGATGACTTCATGTAGGTGTTGAAGATGTGGATGCTCAATGTTGATGTAGATCTTTTTGGAGCAAAACCTTTGGAGTGAGTTGCACTTTCAATACCTACATGGGTTAGTCCCACAAGGAACAAACAACAATATCCATAGACATAGAGTGATGCACACACAAAATGATGTCCATGACAACATTAGGTTACCTTGTCCCTTACCTTACCAACATGAGGGTTTGTGACTCCTTGAACTAGTGCAAGATATGAAAGGTGGTTGCACTTGTCCTTGTCATAATGATATGAGTGAAGAATGTTGGCGGAGTCACCCTCAAGAACTCTCTAGTTCTTCTTCTTCGGGGTCCACATCATCTTGATGGGAATCCTTGGTGTAGTAGTTGTACTTGATGAAGTAGAACTTGACGTAGTCTTGGGAACCCACTTGACCAAGGCCTTAGGTGCTTCTTCAAATGCATCAATCTCCTCTTCAGCTTGTCCTTGCCTTTTGTTCTTGTGGTCTTGTGGTGGAAGATCATCTTGTGCTTGTGTTCCTTGAAGGAAGTAGGATCATACTTCTCTTGTTGAGGAACAAAATTGCCTTGGGGTATTGATCTTCTTCCCACTCAACTCCATTGGCATTGAACTTTCATTCAAAACCAACACCTAGTTTCTTCCGTGCCTTCCTTTCTTATGCATAATTTCTCAAATTGCTTACTCCCCGCAAGGCTCTTGTATACACCTTTCTATAATTCCCTTCAATAAGTTGTTTTCTTGCTCAAGTGTAACTTGGCTAAGAGGATCATTAGTGGAATCAAGAGAACTACTAGAAGCAACAATATTGATTTGGCATTGTTATTGTTACTACTAGAAGAAGAATCTTTCTTGTTCTTGTTACTAGACTTGACTTGAGGCATGTACATAGATAAGAGTAAACGCTGGCAATGTAAGAAGAACTTTTCACGGAGATCATCATTGATCGCTTTTAGGAACTCATGCTCTTGCTCAAGATTGAGATTTTCAAAGCGTAACTTCTCATGAGCCCTTAAAAGTTCTTGATGATCTTCGAAGATAGTTTCATGAGCTAACTTAAGAGTGTTTAGTTATTTAGTTAGACGCTCAATCTTCTCCTTATCATTGTCATTCGTTTCATCTTGATTAGCATGATTAATTGACGTTTCATCATAGTATTCATCACTAGAGTTGTCAACAAGTAAATCATCATCACCTAGCAAGTCATCTTCATCACTATCAAAATCCACATACTGGGTGTGTTACCTTAGGACCTTTGGCCATGAAGCATCTTCCCATTCCTTCATTTGGTGATTCAAATATGTCGAGGAGTTGGTTGACACAAGTGCTAGACCGCAACACCTTCATCTTGAGGTATTCGAGTCGGAGTGATAGCTTCTCTCGAGTGATTATCGAGTCGGAGTCGGATACCCATTCACCAACGTGAGCTTGATGTCTTCGCTTGTGTAGCTCTTTGATGACTTGTCCTTCCTATCCTAATCCTTGCTTGTCCGTGAGGGTCTTCGCTCATAACGATCATCTCTACTCCTTCTCTTGGTGGTGATTCTTCTCTCTACTTCTTATCTTGGGAGAATCTTCTTCTTTGTAGGAGCCGACACTCATTGAATAGTGTCCGGTCTCCACAATTGTAGGAGTTGGCGCCTCGACTAGAAGATCTTTTGTCATTGTAGGACCTTGACTTAGAGCTTTTTCTTTGCTTCTACTTTGTAGAATTTGTTGAAGTTGTTCACCATTAAGCTCAATTATTCATTGAAGATTTGTTTCTCACTTGATGATGTGGGGCTTCACATGAGACTTTGTAAGCACCACTTTACTTGTTGTGAAGTTCCTCCTTATCCTTGAGTGACATCTCATGAGCAACAATTCTTCCAGTGACTTCCGTTGGCTTGAGATCTTTGTAATTTGGCATCATTTGGATCAATGTGCACACGGTATCATATTTTCCATCCAATGCTCTTAGAATCTTCTTGATGATGAATCTGTCGGTCATCTCTTCGCTTCCTAAGCCGGCAATCTCATTTGTGATAAGAGCAAGCCTAGAGTACATTCCAGCGACACCTTCACCATCCTTCATTTTGAACTTGTCAAGCTGACTTTGGAGCACATCCATCTTGGATTCCTTGACGGAGTCGGTACCTTCATGCATATCAATCAAAGTATCCCAAATTTCCTTTGCATTCTCAAGACGGCTGATTTTGTTGAATTCTTCAGGACACAAGCCATTGAAGAGGATATCACAAGATTGAGCGTTGTATTGCAGCAGCTTCAACTCTTCCGCTAGCTTCACGGTTCGGTTCTCTCCCATCAAAGAATTCACCTTGCAAACCAATACACACAATAGCCCAAACGGTGGGTTCTGTCCGAGAATATGCATTTTCATCTTATGCTTCCAACTAGCAAAATTAGTGCCATCAAAGTAAGGACCTCTCACGGTGATAATTTCTCGCTAGACGCCATACTCTCCTAGGTTGTGAAACCAAGGCTATGACCACCAAAGCTATGGAAATCAAAGCAAATTGAGACCAAAGCTCGATACCACTTGTAGGACCTGAAGTATGTCTAGAGGGGGTTGTCGGTGTCAAACCGGCGGATCTCGGTAGGGGGTCCTGAACTGTATGCCTAGGCGGATGGTAACAGGAGACAAGGGAAACGATGTTTACCTGTGTTCGGCCCTCTTGATGGAGGTAAAACTTACGCCCCGCTTGATTGATATTGATATTGTGGATGTTTACAAGAGTGGATCTACCACGAGATCAAGGAGGCTAAACCCTAGAAGCTAGCCTATGGTATGATTGTAAGGGTTGTTGTGATTGTTGTCCCACGGACTAAAGCCATCCGGCTTATATAGACACCGGAGAGGGCTAGGGTTACATAGAGTCGGTTACAATGGTAGGATATCTACATATCCAGATCGCCAAGCTTGCCTTCCACGCCAAGGAAAGTCCCATCCGGACACAGGGGAAGTCTTCAATCTTGTATCTTCAAAGTCCCGGAGTCCGGTCGATGATGATAGTCCGCAAATGATAGTTCGGCCGATGATGGTATCCTGACACCCCTAATCCAGACTCCTCAAGAGTCTCTCTGAACCAGGCTTTAATGACGATAAGTCCGCGGTATATTGCTTGGCATTGCAAGGCGGGTTCCTCCTCCAAATGATAGAAGATTGGGAACACCAGATAGTGTCCGCTCGCAAAATAAATTCCACATTCCACCGAGAGAGAATAATAATATATACACAAGCTCAATCGCCGACGCTTTCCGTGGCATGACGCCACACCACTACCAAGCCATTACTCAATTGTTTTTTACTTTACCACCTCAGCGATGAAGGGCGATTTCTTTGGCACGCCTTGTCAAAGCAGAGATCGTGTTTCCTTAATCCGGATTCTCATCAATACGGCGGTAACCCAACCGCATCATTGATGGTGACGCTTGGGAGATAAGCTTAGTTTTACCAGGCCGGTGGGGACGCGTGAGATTTCGCCTACCATATAAGGGATAAGGATTCACCTTCTCACCCACGCCTTCTTCCTCCTTTGCTTATCCATCTCACAAGACTCGAGCTCCAGCCGCCAAGTCCGCAAGATCTCGCCTCAACCTTCTCCCACCATGTCCGGAGCGGAGGTAAATGGTTGGCCTCCACCGCTAAGGAGGAGCAATCGCCAAACCGCGCGACGCCGATACCTTCCCAACGACATCACAGATCGGCTGCCCGGACGAGGGCAGCTCATCCCCACCCCCAGCCCCATGAGAGGGTCGCTTTCTTCCCACTTCCTCCAAGGACGGGCTTTCCACTTCACCCTTTTTCCGGGGCTCATGTTCTACTACGGCCTGGATTTCCATGATCCGCGCCAACTTCATCCTCAACATCTCGGCGTTATCGTCGGTGCGAGGCCTTCCTTCGATCCAGCCCCACTTCGCCAGGCTCAAGACCTTCAATGTCAAGTCAAGGTAGTGAAGGGCATTCTGCCGGAGTGGAGGCGCCATGATGGGCAAGATGCCCAACGCCCTTGGTTCAAGGGCCTTCGTGGAATCCGCCAAGGGGTGGCAATCGGGTGGTTCTACATCACCGAGCCGCTGGACTTAAAAATGGGCGGCGGCCCCGAAGTTTAGATTCGTATCCCCACGCAGCTCACCTCCCGGAAAGAGAAGGGCTTGCGGGGTAGTTCGACGGAGCCGACGGACTCCGTGCCCGTATCAAGAAGCCGTGAAGAAGCTTAGGCTGGTAAACGTGGTCCAAGTCATGCTCGTCTCGCCGGATACTCCCATGCCAAGAGCGGCATTCAAACTGTGGAGTTTGATCCGAACAGCACCAGCGCCGAACAAGCTCTTCGACACAACGCACGGCGCTCGGAAGGTGCTGTTCAAGGGCGCCGGTTTCGCGTGATCCGCGATCAAGATCGCGGATTTCACCTCGCAGCGCCAGTCGACAAGGTAAGTGATTCTACCCTTTACGGACACTTGTTTTTCATAGTTTGACTCTATGCGGTTTTAATTTCCCTTCCTTTGACAGACTGGATGAAGAAGGCGGAATAGACACCGTCTGCCCTATGCCGTAAAATCCAAGAGACGCCGCCCAGCGAGGTTGCGGTTCCGCACCGCACGTGGTGCCGAGAAGAAGGCCAAGAAGGAGGCCACGGTGCTAGAAAGAGCTCCCTGCTTCAGTGTCCGACGACTGGGCGGACTCTCTCCCAAAATGAGGAGGAGGAAGAGGATTCTTCCTGCAGGAGGGAGAGAGGAAAGGAAGGCTCCCCAACAGGAGAGCCAAGGGTCCAAGAGGGGAAGGACTATTCCTCGGACAGCTCTCGCCAACATCAACGCTATGCAGGAAGAATGGCCTTCAAGGGCCAGCCTCCCGCGAGATCGTAAGTATCCGGATTCCTGAATGATTTATAATTTCTTTTCGGCCACATAGTGTCATTCTAACGCCGCATGCTACCCGTAGTCCGCCATGATGATCTCCCCGCTTCATCGAAGGGTCGCTGGCTTCGGCCGGATGTAGACTCCATCCCGACCGCCCACCCCAAGCGACGCTGAAGACGCCGAGGTGGGATCCCTAGAGGGGACCCACCAGGGAGGTCCCGAGGCGCCACCAGGCGCCTCCCGACTTCATGCCGATTCCACAACGGAACCCGCAGGGTTCCGGAGTCCGGCAGCGCCCTTCGATCAAGGGCAAGCTGCGGACGCCGGGCGGCTTCCGGCCCAACCGGAGGCGCCGGGCAATTTGTTGAGGCGCCGCAGAGCGCCCATCGAGAAGAACACCGCACTATTATGAGTGCGGTGATTCAGAAGGCAGCTCGCCAAAGGCGGGCTGACCGAAGCCTCGCAATAGCCTTCTATCGTGCTTTGAGGTAAGAAGTTAAAATATGCAATATAATACCAAGATAGACAAGAGTCCCCGATGCTCGGTTCGGTGTTGGAAAGAAAAGCCGGACCGAGGATCTTAAAAAGATATACGCAGGGTTGCTAAAAATTATGTCAATATGGGTTGCGGTGCGCCGCTGACCTCCGCCAGACCGACGGCGGAGGTCGGTGCTGTGAAGCAGAGCTCGAGCGGTCCGAGTAAGAGCTCGGCCGCCAGAAGCAGCTCCAGACAAAGAAGGTGAGTAACACCACTTTGAATTTGTACCTTCATGAAAAGGATTTAGGCTTGTATAAAAAATAACAAGGATAACATTGGTACCGCAGGGCCACGAATGAGGTGGCGGCCCTGGAGGAGTCGTCCGCGTCAACGCAATGCGGCCACGGATCGGGCAGAGCGAGAAGAAAGAGGCGAGGGTGGTGGTGGTTCAACAAGAGTTCCAGGCTCTCATGGAAAAGCATGAGAGTTTGGAGCGTGACTCAAAGACTCGAGAGTCCGAGCTTGCCTCGGCTCTCGAAAGTGCCAAAACCGCCAAGGCCGAGGCCCATAAGGCCCTTCAGAGGTTGAATTGATGAAGAAGATAGCGCGGTAAGGCATTTTTCATGCAAAGCAAGCATGTGAATGTAAATTACGGATACTTGCTCAATTCGAGCTCTCCTGTATGCTTGCAGATCTGCCTCGAGCGGTCCGATGTCAGCCGATTCTACCGAGCCAAGGAGGGAGCTCAACGGAGAAGGTCTTCTCGTCTCAAGATATCGAGGCCAGCCATCCGTGTTTTCTAGCGCACCAGCTCAAGCAGCTGGTCGAAGCCACAAGGTGGCCGAGCAGGCCATGAAGGCTTATAGTCCGCTATGGCCCGAGAGGCCATGCCTGGAGCTACTTCGCCCTCGTGGCGACGGCGGTGGATGCGCCCTCGGGTGGAGGTTATCAAGCGCCCGCCTGTATTGAAGGTGCTCGCTGGCCCTTGCCCGCGAAAGGTGCATTGGGGCAAGCTTGATGCGGAGAAGCTAATCATCGACGCGCCACCAGCGGGTAAGGAGCATCAGACGCTCAACTTTACTATAAGGCCGCCTCAAGGGTGCCCGCAAGATTGCGATGAGTGCCCTGTGGATGTAATTTTCGAGTGAATTCGCAATGTGTTATCCTGTGCGCTGAAAACTTTGTTCATATGCGCTAAGCAACGCTTGTTTAATTTAAAATATTACCTTCTCGTGCGGCTGGTTATGAAATCTGAGAGATGGCAAGTCGTCGGCTTCAAGCCCCCATGCCACGAAAGTGGGGTGTTCGGATAAACTTGAGCACTCTTGTTCCCATTTTTGGGTCCATCTAGGAGGCGCCAACACAACTAACAAGGCAACCGGACTTATAGTGCTTGAACACTCTCACTTAGCCATATAGTTCTATAATTTTAAATTTCGCGAAGCCCTAGTATTCGAAGACCAATTGGGGCGCCATCCACGCCTTCATCGACATAATCCGAACTTCGTCAAGAGGCGAGGTCTTTATGACCCGAAGGACCTCTCGAACAATGTACCGCCTCTCGCCTTATCGCGCCGCCGTTTTAGCTTTCCATCGAGGCGTTAACTGGCTGAACCGGGCGCAATCGCAGTGGTTCTCCCAAAGGCTACCTTAGCCGATAGAACGGAACGTAAGGTGCCGAACATGGGAGCCGGGCAAACCCAACTATTGACCCAAGGCAGGATTCGAGCTGATTCATATAATGCTATAAGTTCGGGTGCCGACTTGTGAGAGTGTGCGGACTTTATCACACCATAAAGCGGAGGACATAAGCCCCGGTGTGCTTGGTCGCACTAAGATGCACAGCAACATGTCGTAAATGAACATATATATATAAAGTAATGCAATTAAAGGCAAAAGTGCTGCATTTTATTCGAGAAGATATGCTATCGTGTGGAATGATACAAAGAAAAGGAAAGCAAGGGATCGGATTTAATTAAAGGCGCTCTCCGGGGTAGGCCATGAATGTTGTATGTAACAAATTTAATGCTCGTGATGGAGACCACCAGTGTTCGCCGCGCCTTTGTCCTTCCCTGGCTGTTACATCATGAGTTCGGCAGTTCGCCACGGACCGAGTTCTCAGATAAAAAGAGAAATAAAACAAAAAGAGCGACACTTGGGAGCCCTCGTGTGGTCGAACCACACTGGTCTCTAGGTTGTGCCCTTCCCCATGCCCATGGTATCTCCAAGGCGAATTATGTACGCGAGAGTTTGTCTTGCAATTTCGCGAGGGTGGGGTTAGCCAACGATTGCTACGCTGCGTAACGGAACGTGCTGTGGTCTTGGCTGATGTTGCTTCGCGCCGCTTGGTCGGTCCGCTTAGCGGCCGGACTCGAGAATTGCCTTAAAAGGCTGCTCAAGATTTCCGCCATGAGAGCCGCCAGATGTTCCTCCGCTCGAGGGAGCGCCCGCTGTTTCCGCTGACCGTGATGACTCCACGAGGGCCTGCATCTTGAGCTTAAGGTATGATACGCGCACCGCTGCTGAACTTTGTAAACGCTGTTCGTCTCGAAAGCAGGGCGTGATAGCCGCCGAACGGGACTATGTCAAGATTAACTCTCGCTCGAAATTATCCGGGATCCAAGACCACTTCAAAGTAATCGAGCCTCGCATAATTGGCCTCGACACCGGTATGACGCTTTGAAGGTCGCTGCTGTAGGTTTAATCTTGAAGGGTCTATGCCCATCTTGGCGACCGTAGATCCCGATAAAGCAGGTTCAAAGCATCGCCGCCATCCATAAGGACTCTCGTGAGGTGAAATCCATCAACGATTGGGTCTAAAACTATCGCGCGAATCCGCCATGGCGGATACTAGTCGGATGGTCTCTTCGATCGAAAGTGATCGGGCAAGAGGACCATGGGTTAAATTTGGGGCGATCGCTCCATCGCATATACGCCCCTTTAGTGCACGCTCCGCCCCTCTTGGGAATATGCGCTATGATATCATGTTTACCGTCCAACTTGAGGGGGGATCCTTTGTCCTCTGTTGTTCGGCGCGGTCGGTCTTCCTCGCCATCGCTGTAGCCCCTTGTCACTGTTTTCAGCGATTAACTTGCCTGCTCGCTTGAATACCCAACAATCTCTGCTGGTATGGTTAGCTGGCTTTTCGGGGTTCCATGTATCCGATAAGAGCGGTCGAGTATTCGGTCCAGATTGGACGGGCCCGAGTGGTTCTTTTGAATGGCTTCTTCCGCTGACCAGGTTTGAGCCTCGAATCCGCGCTGATCGCCAGATCCTCATTGCCGCCGCCAGCACGCGGCGCTTGTTTTGTTTCGACGCGAACCCGCCATTGCGGTCCTTAGTATCCGGACCGCCAGCCGCTTTTGCCGAGGTTGTTATCGCGAGCAGCCATATCCTCTCCCCGCATGTATTGGTCATGAGGGATGTGAGGGCTGCCATAGATTTCGCTTCTCCTATCCTAGGTGCCGGGCCAGCCACTCGTCACGGATGTTATGTTTGAAGGCAGCGAGTGCCTCTCGCATCCGGACAAATGATTTATTTGATTTTTCTTTGTTAAGAACCGTGTCCGAATTTCCGGCAGATTCGTCTCCGCTGCTGGATTATGTGGCTTAGGTCATCCGCGTCTCGTGGTCGCACATACGCGTCTCTCGAAGTTGTCGAGGAATGCGGTTTCCGTGTCCTCCCAAAGATCCAATTGACTCGCGGGCTGGCTGTTAAGCCAATGCCGAGCTGGTCCTTTGCTTGAGCGAGATATTTGATGGCGAAGATTGCCGCCGCGGGCCATGTGTATATGGAGAAGATAATCTCAATCCAGCACCATGGGTCTCTGTAGCCATCGAGAGGATTCGATATTAACGGGTTTGAACCCTTCGGGATTTGATGATCCATTACTGGCTGCTGAAGCATAGTGGGTGTGCGGCGCTCAGATTGAGCAATATCGCCAGTAGCTCGAGAGAGCGTTGTTCGCCGTGTTCGCCCGGCCGAGAAGTTGTATCCGTGCGACGGTATTCATCGTGGGTCGGGGCCCACGTGATCCATAGATAGATCTAGATTGTCTTGCCTTGTCATCCAATATATCTCGCAAGTCCGCTGCCTCCGTGGGCTTGCTTTTAGAGCGATGCCGGGTACGGTTTTGGTGGAGGGCTTACACGCCTCTATCGCGCCACGAGGTGGTCGGTCCGCCAGACAGGTGGCCGTGATGCTGCCTCTCTAATCGGGGAGCAACTGGCGCTTTTGGGTAACTTTTGAGGGGTGTTCAAGTTCATACTTCGCCGCGAGGACCTCCGGGCCCATCTGGCTGGCCAAGAGGTCTTGATCAGCTTGAAGCTGTTGTTGCTTTTTCTTTAGGCTGTTTGCCGTGGCTATTAGCCTGCGCTCAAAACGCCTTGCTCGACGGGATCCTTAGGCACGACAAATTGGCCGTCCGCCGAGGCTTGCCTCGCCTCCCGAGGGAGGTAAGTAGTTGTCATCCTCGACCATCGCCCCGCCGCCTCCGAGGGCTTGCTTCAGCCTCCTCGCGCTGGATCGGCCGAGGGAGTTGTCTTGCACTTTCGGGTGTTATTATCTCCTCGTGCCGGAATCTCCATTCTTGCTGTGGCGGATTTAGAGCGGCGCCACGACGCCGGGCGCTTGGGCTGTTTCTTTAGGGAATCGGGTTCCGCCGCTTCTTCGCCGTCCCCATCTTTTGGGGTGTCCACCATGTATATGTCGATGATTTGAGGTGGTTTTCAAAGGTCCGTAGGCACCGGTTTGGTAGTCTCCGATATTCGCTCATACCGCCGATGTCTTCGGAGTCGTAGTCGAGCACGCTTGCTAAATCGCCGACGTGGCTACGAAGTGGGTGGTGGTGGATCTGAATTTCTTCGCCATCCGCTGTCTCCAACCGCCCCGGCCGTAGTTTGGCCAGGGCTCTCCTGGATAGCGAGAGATGCCTCAATGAATTTATGATATCGCCAAGGGCGAAAAGCTGAAAGATGTCCACAGCGGTGAATTCTCATGATCGGGCGCCCAATCGGATTCGACCAGCGGGGCGCAGGAGGTTCGGAGTCCGGCAGGAGTCCGCACCGGAGTCATGGGCTTTACGTGGGACAAGGTAAGTGTTCGCCCATCGCCAGAGGAATTGCGGCCCCGAGGCGTGTCCAGCCATCCGCCCTCGATTGCGCGATCGGCTCCGGACTATGTGTCGGAGCGACCCGGTGCGGGTTCTCCAAGGTGTCTGTCCGTCGGCAGAGTTAGGTCATGCCCATCGTGACAGCGCGGCGCTGCCGGTTGCGTGGCTCGATCCATCGAGGATCAAGTCCCCGCGATATCAGCCGTGAAGTTCGTTTCCAAACCTGACTCGACGGCCAGGGCGAGCTTCGATCCGCTCCATATGGCCAAGGAGTTGCCCCAGCGACGAAGCCGTCAATACTAAGATCTCGTCCGGGAGAAAGGTCTCACCCAGATCTGCTGTTGTTGATTGAAGATTCCATCTGCTTATCGGTGACGGCTACATTGCAGGAACTCTCAATGAAAGCACCAATGTCGGTGTCAAAACCGCGGATCTCGGTAGGGGGTCCCGAATCGTATGCCTAGGCGGATGGTAACAGGAGACAAGGGACACGATGTTTACCTGTGTTCGCCCTCTTGATGGAGGTAAAACCCACGCCCCGCTTGATTGATATTGATATTGTGGATGTTTACAAGAGTGGATCTACCATTTAGATCAAGGAGGCTAAACCCTAGAAGCTAGCCTATGGTATGATTGTAAGGGTTGTATTGATTATTGTCCCACGGACTAAAGCCATCCAGTTTATATAGACACCGGAGAGGGCTAGGGTTACATAGAGTCGGTTACAATGGTAGGAGATCTACATATCTCAGACGCCAAGCTTGCCTTCCACGCCAAGGAAAGTCCCATCCTGGACACGGGGAAGTCTTCAATCTTGTATCTTCATAGTCTTGGAGTCCGGTCGATGATGATAGTCCGCAAATGATAGTTCGGTCGATGATGGTAGTCCGCTATCCGACACCCCCTAATCCAGGACTTATCCAATAAATAGTGATTAGACTACTTGACCAATTAAAAACCTAACCTTTTCCCAATTTTAGACTTTTGCATATTTTAGCTATCTTTGAACAAGTCAAGGAATCTTCACACAATTCAAGCAAGCATGCAAAGAGTATATAGGCAGCGGAAAATGAAGCATACAACTTGCAAGAATGTAAAGGGAAGGGTTTGGAGGATTCAAACGCAATTGGAGACATGGATGTTTTTGTCGTGGTTCCGATAGGTGGTGCTATCGCACATCCACGTTGATGGAGACTTCAACCCACGAAGGGTAACGGTTATGCTGAGTCCACGGAGGGCTCCACCCACTAAGGGTCCATGAAGAAGAAACCTTGTCTATCCCACCATGGATGTCGCCCACTAAGGACTTGTCTCACTAGCGGTAGATCTTCACGAAGTAGGCGATCTCCTTGCTCCTTACAAACTCCTTGGTTCAACTCCACAATCTTGCCTGAGGCTCCCAAGTGACACCTAGCCAATCTAGGAGACACCACTTCCAAGAAGTAACAAATGGTGTGTTGATGATGAACCCTTGCTCTTGTGCTTCAAATGATAGTTCCCCAACACTCAACTCTCTCTCATAGGATTTGGATCTGGTGGAAAGAAGATTTGAGTGGAAAGCAACTTGGGGAAGGCTAGAGATCAGGATTCATATGGTAGGAATGGAATATGTTGGTCTCAACACATGAGTAGGTGGTTCTCTCTAACTCGTAAGTTGGAAGTGTAGGTTTGTTCGATGGCTCTTCCACGAATGAAGAGGAAGTGGAGGGTATATATAGCCTCCACACAAAATCTAACTGCTACACACAATTTACTAAACTCGTGGGACCGAATCCACAAACTCGGTCTCGACCGATTTAGTAAACCTAGTGACCGTTAGGATTTTCGTGGATCGACATGCAACTCGGTAGGACCGATATAGTTAGGGTTAGGCATAACGTATCTCGGTGAGACCGACACACAAACTTGGTGAGACCGAATTTGGTAATTAGCTAACAGAGAGTTGGTCGTAAACTCGGGACCGATTCGCTTTTCGGTGAGACCAAAGTTACTAAGGGAAACAGAGAGTTTACATTGCAATCTCTGGGACTGACGCTCACTTCGTTAGACCAAACGCACGAAGGGAAACAGAGATTATATCCTATCTCGGTGAGACCGAGATCCCTTTGGTGAAACCGACGGTTTAGGGTTTGTGGCAAAGGTTATGACAATTGAACTCGGTGGCTCGATAGAAAGAATCAGAGGGCTTGAGTTTGACTTTAGGTTTAGGTCATATGGATGTGAGAAAGTAGTGGTGGGTTTTGGAGCATATCACTAAGCACATGAAGCAAGAGGATCATTACAACACCTCATCCCTCCTTGATAGTATTGGCTTTTCCTATAGACTCAATGTGATCTTGGATCACTAAAATGTAAAATGTAGAGTCTTCAGCTTTTGAGCTTGAGCCAACTTTGTGCTTAATATTTTGAGGGATCCACTTTCATCATCCATGCCATGCCATTCATTGAGCTTTCCTAAAATATTTGTCTTGGAATAGCATTAGCTCAATGAGCTATATGTTGTTATGAATTACCCAAACCACCTAGGGATAGTTGCACTTTCAGTTTCCCACTTGGAAGCGGAAGCTTCGGTGGACCACGCCGGCATGGAAAGGGCCAACGAGCGCGAGCAACGCGCCCTATCGCACCTCTAGCAAGTCCGAGGCGAGGCGCAGGACGCCGGTGCCGGGCGCTTAGCGGTACCGCATCGCCTAGTTAGCTAAGAGTGTTAGTACTTGTCTAGTGGGAGTAGATAGTTAACTTGGCTATGATGGTTGTCAACGGAAGTTCAAGACTATATATGTGGATCGACTGTTATTTTGCTCAATGTTGAACTTTCCGCTTGAACGTATGGAATGGGCTGTTATTTTTTAAATGGGTTGTATTTGTCCTCCACGGGTTTAGAGGCTGACTTGTGGGCCTAGCAAGTTGACGCGCATACAATCAGGAGATGATTATACGTGGAGAGGATGACAGCAGGACCCGCCAAGGTCATGGCAAGACGCAAGCAAGTGCATCCTTATTTCAAGCCAATAAAAATGGCTCCTCCTAGTGGATTTCTACATCCGGGTCCCATGCCATTGTCAACGAAGTCAATAAACTAGAGAATTGCACAATGAGCGGCCGACACCAAGGACCCAAAGAGTTCGCCTAGTTATTTTTGTTTTGGGTTAATTTGATAATGCCTCCAAAAATGCCACTACAATTTCCGAACTTTGAAAATGCCATTTCATGCCATTTCTAGTGGCATTTTTGAAGTCCTGAGGGCGTTTTCAAAGTTTGCAACTGTTGTATGCTTTCAAAGTTTGCAAAATTGCAGTGGCATTTTTCAAAGTTTGAAATTGCAAAGGAATTTTTATGAATCGCCATAATTGGAGTGGCATTTATCTAATATGTTTTTGAGACGAAGCAAGGTGTCAACTGGCTGTGGGACACTCGCCTATCTAGACAGCCTTTTCTTTTATGTTTACCATGCACCAGCCCAAGAGTTTTTTTTTCTTTTGAAAATGGCTAGCCCAGTTTTTGTGATTTGTCAAGTAAGTCACTTTATCAGCCTCAAGTTGGCTAGACGAGGAGAGCTTCATTCTGCTGGCCGAGAAAATGGCCTATCAAGAATGAGAAATGGGTTGTACATTTTAAAACACATCAAACCAGCAATTAGTTTCAAATATCTTTTTTCATTCGAGATTTTAAATTGCATTGATTTTTATGCGGACAATTTATTGATTTTATATTGATATACATTTATTTTAAAATCAGTCTAAATGTGACTAAAATTTCGGGATTAAAAACAGTTCAGACCGCACCAACATATGCAAAATTTCAGATAAATTTTTAACTGCGGCTACAATATGGGCTGTAATGCTAACAAAAAGAATATGGGCTCCAAAAACCCGTAAGAATTAGCAAATGGGCTGTAAACTCTTTTGAAATAATGGCAGATGGGTTGTATGTTGTTTTCACAGATTTGAGGCTTTCCACGATGGCTCGTTATCATGGATGTCCATCCAACACCGCCGTGCTTTCTTCAATCTTCTGCTTTCCTGCCCAAATGGCCAAACAAGCGCCAAGGATCTGCTCGCTTCTTCCTCGCTGTCGGGTTGTGCCGCCAGCAGGCCTCACCGCCCCACCATACTCCCATCGCGGCCTAGCTATCCTCTACTCACCCTCACCCCACACATGTCATATTCTCCCACGACGGCAGACGTAACTAGTAAACCTCAGATTCTCCGCGGGAAATAACTGCCGAGTATTCCCCGGTCGCGGTCATTCCTTCCTAGGTTTCGCTGCCGCCCACCGCCTCGGTGTTTCGGCGCGCCTGGTCAATATGGTCAATGAACGACATCCATCGGAAGTGGACAGATGTGAGAGGTCGATACCGGGTCCCGCAAGGAAATGCCTCCTTATTACGCCGCAAAATAATGATTCCTCCACCGACATCCGGGACCCACCGAAGGGCCTCAGATTTCGCGAAAAATGTTATCGCTACGACATACTGGACTCCACTAGCTATATCTTCGCACGCAAGGAAGTGCCTCCTTATTACGCCCAAAAAAGAATACCCCCTTCCTATGCACGATTCTAGCTCGACCGACCGACGATGTCCATCCAACGGTCAGTAGTGCTTCTTCAACCTCCCGGTCTTCTTGCTCGAGTCGCCTAATGCAGCTACCGGTCGTGCCGCTCCGCCTCCTGGCCCAGGGTGGCCGGCAGGCTCATGGAGGCCTCACCACCCCCATACTACTCCCACCGCTGGCCGTGCCATCCCTCCACTCCACTCACCCACACCCCTCGTTATTCTCAAGGCGACGGCATAAGCAGCCGAACTAGTGAACCTCAGATTCTCTCCACGGCATCCACGCTGCCTTTCCCCAGCCCGCTGTCCCCTTCCTAGGCCTCACTGCCTTCCACCGCCGTGGTGCTCTCGCCACGACGTGGTCAATGTGGTCAATGACCGAATTCCATCTAAGAATATCAGACGTGGAGAGACCGACATCAGTGTCCACGGCAGCCGCAAGGAAGTGCCTCCTTATTACGCTGAAAATAATTATTCCTCCACCGACAGCAGGGACCCATCGGATGGGCCACCAGATTTCGCGAAAAAACGGTTGCCCCGACCGGCTGGGGACCCACCCGACGGCCACCGATTTTGCTAAAAAGCTGCTCTCTCATTGTCACTGACCCACCGGAAGTGCCTCCTTATTACGCACAAAAATGAATACCCCCAGCCTAGCTGGGACCCACCTTGGTGGAGGCTGACTTAGGGCCTACTAAGTTGACGGGACGGAGGGCTTTGTCAACTTAGTCAATATAAACGATCCTAGCTCCAAAGGACTGACGATGTCCATCAAACGGCCATAGTGCTTCTTCAACCTTTGGTCTTCTTGCTCCAAATTACCAAAGCAGCGCCTGTCGCGGTCGCATGCTCCCGCCTCCCGTGGTCGGATGTGTTGCCGCTGAGGCCTCACCGCCTCTACTATTCCCAATCACTGGCCAGTTCTCATGGGCGACGGGCAGCCTCACAATCAGCAGTCAACCAAAGGAACCTCAGCATTCTCAGCGCTGGCTTCCACTGTCAGATCTTCCCTGCCCCCGGGCGCCCCCTTCCTAGGGCTCGCCGCCCACCGCCGCGGGTGCCTTCGGCCACAGCGTGGTCAATATGGTCAAGGAACGATTTACCTGACGTGGATCGATGTGGAGAGGCCGATAGTCAGGTCCACGACGCAGCAAGGAAGTGCCTCCTTATTACGCCGCAAAATAATTATTCTCCACCGACAGCTGGGACCCACCGACGGGCCACCGATGAAGCGAAAAACGCTTCGCTCCGCCGGGACCCACCAATTACATCTTCGCACGCAAGGAAGTGCGCCCAAAATAAACGATTCGCTTCGACCGCTGGGACCCACCAGCTACATCGCCACACGCAAGGAAGTGCTCGACGCCGGGACCCACCTGGTCAAGCGCACGAAGCGCTGTCATTCGTCGCGAACGGTACGCATATACCGGTCGATGTAGAGGCGCCGCACGCGGTCATAGATGTAGAGGCGCCGCGACGTGTCGTAGAGGCGCCGACGTAGCATATACACGCACGTACAGCGCGTAGGGTGCAAGAAAGAAAATACGGCCACGCACGCATATACGGTAGGGTCTCAACGCCTACTCGCCGCATACGCATATGGCTGGGTTGGAACGAGAAATAGCGCCGCCGTCAGGTTCATGGGGAGCCAACCGCCGGTCGGAACGGAATGCGTGGTCGTGGTTCATCGGAGGGCTTGGACGGAACAGCGATGGAACGAGGCCCGCGCATCGCACAACAAAGGAAACGGCTTTGGTTCGACCGCCACGCTCAAACGGGTCCCGCTGATCGAGGGCCCGCGCGATCGCAAAACGGAGGAAACGGACCTCCTACGGTCAAACGGGGTCATGTTGATCGGGAGGGTGTGGCGATCGCAAAACGGAGGAAACGGACCTCTTACGGTCAAAACGAGGGTCATGTTGATCGAGAGGGCTGTGGCGCATCGCAAATGGATTTAAACGGACCTCCTGGTCAAACGGGGTCCTGTTCATCGGAGGTGTGGCGCGATCGCAAAACGGACTCCACGGATATCGTTCATCTCCACCGTCGACCTCCTCCAGCCTCCATGGGCTACCGCCGACCTCCTCCACCTCCACGGGCTCCCTCGCTCATCCAGCCTCCACCGCTACTCCACCCACTGCCATCGCTCAACCACCCCTCCACGGGCGCCTCCACCGCTTCACTGCTCATCCAACCCTCCACACCACGGGTCCTGCTCAACCACCCTCCACGGCCACCCTCCATCGCTCATCGCTCATCCAGCCCTCCACACCACGGGTTCTTGTTCATCCGAGGCAACGCGACCACTCACCGCTCATCCGTAACCTTCGCCACGCCATTGTTCATCCAATCGACGCTTCAGCTTAGCGAGTAGCGGGCGAATCGCCCATCGCTGTTCGCCAACAGCCATCGATCGATCCCCGGTTCAGAACGCTGTAGTTCGCAGCGCAATCGCCGGTTCGCTTAGAGCCCAACGCCTCGCTTCGCTTCAGAGCTAATGCCTCACACACGCCACAGAGTACGTAGAGAACTGTGACGCTTCCGCCGACCTCCCACCGTGAATCGCAACTCCCCTAAATTTTCCTCCCTCGCTTCTACCACAGTTTTTCCGTCATGGACGGCCAAAGAATGTCATGCAACAAGCCTCCGCCCGCCCAGACGGAAAGCCCATTTTCGTCATGATTTTTTGTCATAGAAGTAGGAGCCCACCACATCTATGATGATACCGGTTTTGTCACAATTATCGCTATAGAAGTGTCATATATATGACGAAGAAAATTTCGTTCAGCCCAAAATGTCACGGATGTGTCTTTTTTTGTAGTGCAAAGGAAAACTCTATGGGCTCAAAGGATCGGCGTGAATGTCCTTCCCGAACTTGAACTTGATCATCCAGCCCTCTTCTCGAGTCCCTGAAGCTTGGTATTCCGATGTTCAGTACCTAGTGACTTCCTTCAAGTGGCGTCCCAATGGGTGTCTTCATCCTGCCTGCATGAACTTGATCCTTGCATCCGCCATCCTAAAGAGTACAAAATGGAGAGGAGTTAGAAATGAGAAGATAGTAGTGATCTAGGGCTTTAGCTTAGTGGTCGTGAAACCTACAATCAGTGTGTGTCTTATACCATCTTTGTAGCGCACTGCACCTCAAACAAGATGATCTTCTCAGGCATCGCTGTCATCCTCGATCGGTAATGTCGACACGCATAAAGATTTAAAGGATTTATAACAGAGTAGCAATCACACACTTATTACATCGAATGTCTCAAAAGAGAACTTATTACAATAAATATGGCTTAAGGCCATCTAATGATAACAATGTAAGGCTTGGAAGATAAAGTGAGTCCATCAACTCCAACGGCATCACCGAAAGTGAAAGACCACGCACCTAAGGCTCCTTACTGTCGTTCAAAAGTCTGCAACATGATACGTTGCAGCCCAAAAACGGGTCAGCACATGGAATATGCTGGCAATGTAACACAAGAGAGTAATGAACCGAATAATGCTATCACTACATGCATATATGGATGGTGGAGGCTGTATGGTTAATATGTTTTGTGAAAAGCCAATTTTTCCATACTGCAAAGGAATATATTTTATTTAACTACAAAGTTTGTTGAAAAATTGAGAAGGTAAACCCCCTCTCAATCCCAATTAAAAGTAATCATTAACAACCCATCAAATTAATTAAGTAGTGATGAGATCAATATGATAATCCAAGAACCAGACACTAAGATGTCCATAACCGGGACACGGCTAACCATGATTAGTTTGTACACTCTGCAGAGGTTTGTGCACTTTTCCCCACAAGACTCGATCTCCTCCGTTGGATTTCTCACACTACATGATGTTTGAGAAACGGATGACCGAGGCACAGTCTTTCAGAAGTGTTAGCACCTTACGATGGGTAGACCGTACCACCTACATCCCCTACATCTGCTAGTCTACCACTGTAAGAGTTCATATGACTTAATCAACTATGCTAGAGCCCATAATAGCTTGTGGCTGCACACGGAAATTTCTACTATGAATAATCTCATGATCCCTTTGAGCCTGGGTGGCAGTCCATAGGAGAATCACATGGTACCCCGGGATTTCCAAAAAATACAGTAATCAATCGGTTCCCAGTGCCTCAATCCACCCAGATGTGTATTTAAGTTGCCACCTTAAGTTTAACCATTAATTAAAAATCTCACATCCGTTATGGATACACTCAAACCCAATCCACATCTACGGCATAGCATAGCAATATAAGCATAACGAGAAGTAACTCCTGTGGTTTGATAATAAACAGTGAATAGGTACTACCTCAACTACTTCCCAACCCACAATTTAATTTAGATCCTATGCATGCAATTGTTTGAGGATTGATCTAATGCAATAAAACTGGTAGTAAAGAGGTATGATCAAAGTGTTACTTGCCTTACTTGATGATACGCGAAACCTAGAGACTCAGAGTAGCACGCTCGCACTGGGTACTCTATCGCAAACAAACAAGCATACAATAAGCAATCAAGCAAGGCACGGTAAAATTCAAATAAGAGATCTAACCAGAAAGTTCAACTTAAGAACCCAGCTTGCAAAAAAGAATCAAATCAAACGGCTAAGCAACAAACTCAAACGGTGAAAGAAACAAGCTTCATTTACTAATCTAGACTAAAGTAAAATTTTATAATAGAAAAACTTGTTTAAGTTGTATAAACAGAAAGAGGGTTTCGAGATTAAACTCTAGGCGCTTGAATCGCCTCGATTCGATAAACGAGCTTAAAAGTTATACTAGAACGAAAATCGGATCGTAAATCGCGACGGAACTAATCACGGAAAATCCGACAAAAAATTGATTTAACAGGCTAACGAACTAACGCTCACGCGTTCATGATTAAACGATGAAAACCGCTCGTTAAACGAACGTCTAACTAACAGAATTCGCTAAATAACTAAACCAACAAAATAAACCGAACCGATCTAAACAAAACCAAACTAGGTTTACGTAAATAAACCGATCGTTTTTTTAAACAAACCGGCTACTCTAACTCCGACGGGCGGTGGGCGTTCTGCATGTGGTCGGTGGCGTAGGGCTAAGGCGGCGCGGCAGGGGTGCCGCATGGCGGCGGCAAGCTATGCAAGGCCGACGCACAACAATGGGGAGTGGGTTAGGTTAGGGTTTGCTGGCGGGCTGGTTGGTCATGCAGGTGCGGCGGCGGCTATAAAGGGCCAGCCTCAGGTTCTCCTGGCCGGTACGTCCAAGTCGGTTTGAATATTTTTAAATTGTTCCGACATGCAGAAAAGAAAGAAAAGAAATACTAAACGACTAAAAATCCCGAATAAATTTTCCCGCCCTCTAAAAAATAGGCCGCATAAGGTGAACATTTATTTGGGTCTAAAATGCAATTTTGAAAACACATATTTTTCTTAATTCAAATAAAATAGCGACAAAACTCCTAATAAAAATCTTATTTGATTTCAATATTAAATTCGATATTGTTTATTTTGAGGAAGTCATTTTATCTCTCTCTTTATTTTTAATTAAAGAAATATTCAAAGAAAATAATTAAAATCAAAGATCCTTTTTTCAAAATTCGAAAAACTCGAATATGAAAATAATGAAATCCCCAACTCTCTCCGTGGGTTCTTGAGTTGCGAGAATTTCTAGGATCACCAAATTGCAATAAAACATGATATGCAATGATGATCTAATGTATAATATTCCAAATTGAAAATTTGGGATGTTACACCCAATTCCATTTTATACCGCCCCAAGCCTTACCCTCAAGCGATGGCATCTTAACATCACACATATCATAATCAGCTGCATCAATCGGCACAAGGCGGCTTCCGGCAAGCTCGCAAGCTAACCATCGCCAGGGTCACGACCGAAGAAGATAGGGTAGATCAAACCGCCTCCCGACCCTTGGGTACCTTTGTAATGATGTTATTAGTTGAGTCGAGAATGGTCTTGAACGAACCTCGCCATGCTAGCCAAGGTGATGACGCAGACCGATCAATGAGTTCCTCCACCATGTCATCTTTCGATCGGGCAAGGATAATAGGGTCGCTTCCCGCTCGTTCTCTCCATGGAGAAGACAATCGAACAATGGCGTAAGCGAAGGGTGAAGGCAAATGGAGGGGGAGGAAGAGCGCATGGACAGCTAGTTCCAAATCAAGAGGGAAAGGCTAAGAGGCGATGGACGGTTGCCACGACATACCTAAGAGGCGCCCACCGATATAGATGTCCGCTTGGAAATTGTACAAAAGAACTCGCCATCTCACCGACATGTTGGAACGAGACCACATGTTAACGTAAACGTGGTGTGTAATTTCTCATGCAAATGCAACCGTCATATTCGAGGTGACATTAGTTATCGGCCTTTATTTTTTAATGGCGGTCGTCAGTTTTGAAGCACGCACTAACTGGTAATCAGATGCAAGAGAAAATATAAACCATCGCATCACTACTCCACCTCTAGTACTAGTATCAAAAGATATATAGGTCGGAGATTCAGCGCTTTCTAAGGGCTGCCCACTTGTCACTCACACTATCACCCTCTCCGCATCTAAAAGACAGCCTCTCTCTCCTCCTCACCGTGGGTTCAGATCCGATACGCTCCAACGATCTATAATGTTTGATTGCTCCATGCTATATTATCTTCTGCTTTGGACATTATTGGTTTTATTATTCACTTTTTATATTATTTTTGGGACTAACCTACTAACCGGAGGCCCAGCCTGTAATTGCCGTGTTTTTGCTTATTTCGTAGTTTCACGTAAAAAGAATATCAAACGGAGTCCAAATGGAATGAAACCTTCGAACGTGATTTTCGAACTAACATGATCCAGATGACTTGGACCTCACGAAAGAAATCAAGCAGAAGCTTATGAGGTAGGGGCGCGCTACCCCCCAGCGCCGCCTCCACCCTCGTGGGCCCCATGTTGCTCCACCAACGTGTTCTTCCTCCTATATATACCACGTACTTCCCAAACGATCGACAGAGCCAAAACCTAATTCCACCGCCGCAACCTTCTCACTCTACTAGATCCAACCTTGGGGCCTGTTCCGAGTTCACGGAGGGGGCATCCATCACGGAGGGCTTCTACATCTAAACCATAGCCTCCGATGAAGTGTGAGAAGTTTACCTGCACCTTCGGGTCCATAGTTATTAGCTAGATGGCTTCCTCTTTTGGATCTCAATACAATGTTCTCCCCTCTCGTGGGAGATCTATTTGATGTAATCTTCTTTATGTGTGTTTGTTGAGACCGATGAATTGTGGGTTTATGATCAAGTTTATCTATGAACAATATTTGAATCTTCAATTTTTATGTATGATTGGTTATCTTTGCAAGTCTCTTCAATTATCGCTTGGTTTGGCCTACTAGATTGATCTTTTCTTGCAATGGGAGAAGTGCTTAGCTTTTGGGTTCAATCTTTATGTGTCCTTTCCCAAAGGATGAGGGGCAGCAAGGCACGATTGTATTGTTGCCATCGAGGATAACGAGATGGGTTTTATCATATTGCAAGAATTTATCCCTCGTATGTCATGTCATCTTGCTAAAAGCGCGCATTTCATTCTTATGAACTTAATACTCTAGATGCATGCATCGGATAGCTACGATGTGTGGAGTGATAGTAGTAGATGCAGCAGGAGTCGGTCTACTTGTCTCGGACGTGATGCCTATATACATGATCATACCTAGATATTATCATGACTATGCTCAATTATGTCAATTGCTCAACAGTAATTTGTTCACCCAATCGTAAAATACTTATGCTCTTGAGAGAAGCCACTAGTGAAACCTATGGCCCCCAGTCTATCTTCCATCATATTAATCTTCCAACACTTAGTTATTTCCATTGCTTTTATTTTACTTTGCATCTTTATTATAAAAATACCAAAAATATTATATTATCATATCTATCGATCTCACTGTAAGTGACCGTGTAGGTATTGACAACCCCTTATCGCGTTGGTTGCGTAGGATTTATTTGTTTGTGTAGGTGCGAGGTACTGCACGTAGCCTCCTACCGGATTGATACCTTGGTTCTCAAAAATTGAGGGAATATTTACGCTTACTTTGTCGCATCACCCTTTCCTCTTGAAGGGAAAACCAACGCAAAGGTTTCAAGAGGTAGCAAGATCCGCTGGGAAGAAAAGGACATGCAGATTGGCGACTTCGCCGTTAGTGAGCGAGGTCACGATCGAGGACAAGGCCGCCTCTCGCACTCCTACCATGGGATGGCCTCCGTTCCCAAGCTCGCAAGTAGTGTAAGAGAGGACGCACGCTACCACGATGCTAATCCACTTCCGCCAACCCTCGATATTTACCTTGAAGGTACATGGTTTGTATTTTTTTATACCGTCATTAGTTAACAATGCAAGTTACCTTCGCACTTTTGTATTTGGTTTAATGTTGTTGCATGTACTAGTATACCAATGCTCAAACTTGTTACCTTTACATTTTGTATTGTTAATGCTTATAGAAATCTTCCAAAGGTTAGCTTATGGAAATCTGTTCAAGAAAACCATTGTACTATACCCTCGTAATAAAAAACTACTCGCTATTGCACTAGCTAATCGGATTAGTGTATATTTGTACTATTCAATGGTGTTGCATTAGTGTATGGACATGTATAAAGTGTGGC
>JAHIAM010005663.1:0-33007 GCA_021605205.1 Aegilops longissima | reverse complement strand
CAACGAAGCTCTTTCCTATTTAGGGAAGTCAAAGTGGCAATCGATGGTGAAGGTACCACCGCTGCCGTTCCTCCCTTGCGACACTTTCTTGGTCTTTCATGAGCTGCCATCATCTCTTCTTGCATTTGCCGCAAGTGGAGCCTGGCGGTGTGTCCTCGACGGTAGCGCAGCACCAAGAGGTGCGCTGCCGGAGTTGGCACGTGAGCTCTTGCCGGACTTGTGGTCTTCTTCTTCCCATCGGAGCTTCAGCCGCAAGTGATTTGCTATCCGTCGCAGCTGCCGCATCCCGGTAAATCTTGTCGGCGCAGATAAGCGCATCCTTCTTGTCGCCATGGACAGAAATGACGCTTATCGGGCCGGGCATCTTGAGTAAATTGTAGGCGTAATGAGAGGCTGCCATGAACTTGGCGAGTGCTGGACGGCCAAGTATTCCATTGTAGGGCAATGGGAAATCAGCAACGCCGAATGTGACCTCTCATCCCTGAAATTCAGCTCGCTGCCAAATGTTACCGCAACGTGATCTTCCCTTTGGGCTTGCTCCTTCCTGGTTGATTCCTTGAAAGTGCCAGTCTTCGAGCTCGCCGCCGTGATCTGAAGCTTCGGAGCACCGCGGAGGAGATCAGATTTAGGCCGCCCGCCGCCAACTAACATCTTGGTGACCTTGAGGTTGCGGATGGTTGGTGAGACCAACATCGGCAAACACCCGACAGCAGTTATGTGATCAGGGTGGTCCTCAATATCAAGATGATAGGCGTTGGACCATTTCAGAGGTCTACGTGACTCTACGGATGGTTCTGCTGCATTGACCTCCCGCATCCATTGCTTGAGTTGGCGGTGCGAGGTATGCAGAGAAGCACCACCACAACGCAGAGAACCTCTCGCTGCCTTCCTAAACTCCTGCTCATCAGCTTCATCGCCTTCCATATCTTCATCATCATCTTCGCTCTTCGTCCTTGTCGCGCGCGGGAGGTCTGTCTCTGTCACTGCTTGGCCTTGCCGCGCGCCCTCCCCTCGGCCGGGTCTCTTCTTGCTAGCTACTTGAAGGCGGAGGGGAGGCGCCCGCAGGCTCGCTCAGCTCAGCAGGCGGGCTCGGCTCTGCTCCTCCTCGCCGACAAACTCCTCTCGATCGGCAAGGCTTTGCCGCCTCGCTGCCTCTGCCTCCTCGACGGTGAACTCAACACACCTGGCGGCAGCAGCTTCCGCTTCCTCCAACCTTGTGGTCATGCGCGCCATCTCTTGCTCGGTGGTGTCCCGGTGAGCCACTTTGCTCGTCGCGCGGATCGGCACTTCTTCCAAGTTGTCGAAGAACTGCTGCACGATGTCGCCGGGCGGGCTCCTCGCTAGTTTGAACGATTCCATGGGAATCGCACAACGGCATCATCGCGCCGGATGCGGCCGTTAACGAAGTTGTTGCATAAGGCACGACTCCTCGGCAACATGAACCACTGGGTGATCTGCATCAGGCTTTGAACAGCCCCGCAGCATGGCATCCAGCTCCAAGACAAGAAAGTTCCAGTTGAGGCTCGGACGCAGTCTCATGATGTCCGCCGCGCTTTGAACTCCCAAGCAGGCCTCCTCCTCTCCCTGCAAGGGCACAATGCGGGCTAAGGAAACTGCGCCAACAGCTCTCACGGTAAGCCCGGCATGCCCGAGGCGCAAGATCCGAGTCACGGTAATCTTCAACTTGGCATCCTCCGCGCCAAGTTGCTCCAATCATTGCCGCCAGACTATGGGAGTTTGCCAGGGCAGTAAAAGGCTGTGGGTCCTCCTCTATATTCCAACACCAATCGGCTCTACTCCTCCCACTTGCTGGGCAGCTCTCCGTCAAGATATGCTTCCTTATTGCCGATCCTGAGATCCATGCAATCCCTCCGCAAGCGGCTCTCTCTCTACGCTGGGCATGAAGTAGTGGCGAAAAGGGCTACATTTGGGTGGACTGACAAAGTTCTCGAGAGAGTGTGCGAAAAGCCGCCATGGTCAGACACAGCTAGGGGTGAAATCAAGGAGGCGGAGGCCATATGTGTTCATGACGTCGCAAAAGAATTCGGAAAAGGGCGGGCAGAGTCCGCAGTAGAGAAAAGCGAGAAGAAGGGATACCCGACGGAAACCTTCGGATGTGGCGGCGGAGATCACCTCGCGCTGGGTGCGCCTGCTCCCGCTAACTAGAAGAGGTGATACAGCTCTCGCAGCTCCTTCGCCGAAAGCAGGGGTCAAGAGGGCCCGCCTTCCCGCAGCGCCGCAAGCCGCCATGCCGGCCGATTTCACGCCTTTCCCTTGTCGGCCTTCGGCCCATGGCGGAGGTGGTGGAGGAACTGACGGCGCGGTGGCGCCTGGGGCAATGGAAGGGCGGAGCCGCTTCTCTTTGGACTTGAGAAGAAGGGGGAGCGGCGGTGGTTTTCTTGATGTGACAGCAATGGCAAGTGGGCGCCCTGCCCTGTTTCCCCTGCTTATAAGGAGGAGGGGCGGCATGCCCGCTTTTCGATTAAAGAAGGCCCCCACGATCTCTCCCACTCCTACCGCCCCGCGCGCTGCCTGGTGGGGGACGTGGTGGGTCCGGAGCGAGTAACGGCGCTCTCAGGTCAAGCGTGTCTGCAGCACTTTTTTGGGCCTGGCCCAACAGAGCTCGGGCGCCAGGTGGCCCAGGTCTGGGGCTCTGTCGGTGTACTAGAGTAGGGGTACCCTAGTATCCCGAACTCGTGCACGGGCAGTCGCAGCACCCCGCGGCAGGGCTGGCTTGGGGACCGCCAAGGTCCTCCGCGGCTCCTTTGGATCCATTCAAGAACAAAGTATTCAAGGCCCCGGCAAGAGGAGCTTGCCGGGAAGGCCACTCAAGGCACGAAGGAAACAAGACCCCGGCAAGAGGAGCTTGTCGGGAAGGCTAGGTGAGCGACAAGCTCCCGAGCGCGACAAGGATTCAGCCGCGGCAAGGCGCTTGCCGCGGCAGGCAACCTCTCTTCATCTCCGCTCCAGCTCATCCACCAACGTAACGCTGTGGGGCTACTCCAGGCACGCGTGTCGAAGGGCTGTGCAGCCAGCGGAGAGCAGCGATAAGCGGCGCTGACAGGTTTACCATCGTGGCAAACGGTGGTGCACTTGACGGTCCTCACAGATCGTTTCAGCGACAGTGGACGGGCATTTATTGATCTTGTCCCTTGTCACGAAAGTTAGGTATAGAGCACTGTACATGTCGGTGTACCAACTACTGTTTTTCCATTTGTACCTCATCTACTAAGTTACCTGGCGGTGACCCCTTGAGACTATAAAAGGAGGCCCAAGTGCAACGAGAAAGGGTTCTACCCGCCGTTCATTCGCTGACTACATAACAGACTAGAGACACTCAGTTGTAGGTTTTGTAGCCCCATTGCTCCCTAGCAAGAACACAATACAATCAACCAAGCAGCAGTAGGAGTATTATCTCCCGAGAGCTCCAAGCTGGGTAAACTGCTCGTGCATCGCTCGATCCGCCCTCTTTGCTGGCAGCGTCTGCATTGATGCCAGCCCTCTCGCCAAGAACCCCAGTCTCCATCGGTTTCCTCGCGGATGGATCTGATGATCGAGAAAGAAAAGAAAAGTCAAGCAAATGTTCAAAAGAAGAACAAGAAAAGAACCCAAGGGAAATTTCTAAGAAGATTACCGCAGATCTGAAGCCGGGTTGCCTCTACCATCGGAGGGTCGTTACGCTGCCCTTGTCGGAGAGGCTCCTTGCCGGAGAGTGCTCCTTGGCGGAGAGTTCTCCTTGGCGCGAGTTGAAGGCATAGAACTGGAGGACTCTGGCCTCCTGATGAGGCTGCTCTGCTCCTGCACACCTCAAGTTAGATATCAAGAAGGAGCATTTAGCACACCTAACCGTAAGAAATAAATGAAATACTTACGATGGGGGGTTGTGTCAGCTGTTTCGATGAAGGTTGCCGGGTTCCGCAACGGGTTCGCTACACGCCTCGTCGCTACAGGGGATCGCTTCGATGAAAACAATCGAGTCTTGGCCTTCTTCACGCCGCCGAGCCAGCTGCCCTAGAAGAGAAAGCGTCAGAATCAAGCAGATACAAAGTGCTAATTGAAGAATTACAAGTAGCAGCGACAAGATCTTACTCATCTTCTTCTTCCTCTCGGAGCTGAGAGCGAGAAGTCAATTCGCCAGGTGCGAGTTGAGGAGGATCTGGCGGAAGCTTGGTGCGGGTGCCGTGGCTCAAGGCTACCCGTTGCTGTGGCGGCGGAGGCGGCCGCACAAGGTGCTTGTTGACGGCGGAGCTGCTGCGGACCGAGTGTTGGTTCCCTGCTGCCCGCCATTCGGCCTATGGAGGCGTCTTGGCGGGGCCAATGCTCCTTCTGCTGCAAGCTACTTGAAGCGCGGAGCGCCCAGGCTCGCAGCTGCCTGGTTTAGGCCGGTCAAGCCCTCCGCTGCAACCTCTCGATCGGAAGGCTTGGCTCAGGCTCTGCCTTCGCCGATCGTGAACCCAAACACGCCAGCGCGCAGCTTCCGCCGCCTGCGTTTTTCTCTCGGCACGCGTTATTGTCTTGCTCTCGAAATGCAGAGCTACTTTTCTCGCCGACGCGGATCGGCACTTCTTCAAGTTGTCGAAGAATCGCAGACGCCGCTGAACCGTTGTTGGAGCGTCTCCACGGAATCGTGACACTTTTCATCGCATCGGATGCGGCGAAGGTTGCAACAGCTTAATCGGCACATGCTTCACTGACGAATCTTATCGATCGCTGGAACAGCCGCAAGATGGCATCCAGCTGGAAGAGTGCTCATCGACTGAACTCCTCACTTTCCTCATGATGTCCACCGCTGAGCTCGGGCCATGCCCGCCGACAAGGGCGATTTGTACGACATCTTGGCGCTACCAAAGATGTCGGGGAAGCTGATCGTGACCCACGAACACCTATGGGACCGGGTCCCTTGTGGTTCGGAGGGGGCCGGAGATTGCGCAAAGAGCAGATCGAGGCGATGCACAGGGGCAGGTTTACCCAGCTTCGGAGCTCTCCGGAGAGATAACACTCCTACTGCTGCTTGTCTGATTGTATTGTGTTCTTGCTAGGGAGCAATGAGAGCTACAAAACCTGGCCTGAGTGAGTGTAGTCTTGAGTGTGTCGAATGAACCGAACGGAGTCGAACCCGTTCTACGTTGCACATGGGCCTCCTTTTATAGGCTCAAGGGGTCACCACAGGTGGCAAGTAGACAAGGGTAAAATAGGAAAAACAGTGGTTGGTACACCGCTTGTACAAAGGTACAGTGATCTGTACCTAACTCGACGACAAGGACAAGATTAATAAATGCCCGCCCCTCGCCGCCTAAACAGGTAACAGGGACTGCTGGCGCACCACCGCTTGCCACGATGGTAAGTTTGTCGTCAAGCAGCTTATCGCTGCTCCTCGCTGGCTGCACAGCCTTTTTGACACGCTGCGTTCGGAGTAGCCCCATGGCGCACACGCTACGGATGAGCTGGAGCGAGATGAAGAGAGTTGCTTGTCGCTGCAAGCGCCTTTGCCGCTGCTGAATCCTTGTTGCGCTTTGGGAGCTTGTCCTCACTAAGCCTTCCCGCAAGCCCTCTTGCCGGGATCTTGTTTCTTCGTGGCCTTGAGGGCCTTCCCGCAAGCTCCTCTTGCCGGGCCTTGAAGACTTTGTTCTTGAATGGCTCCAAAGGAGCCATGGAGGACCTTGGCGGTCACTAGGCCAGCCCCGCCGCAGGTCTCGCGACGCCTGCAGCACGAAGTTCGGGATACTAGGGTACCCTACCTAGTACACCGATAGGAGCCCCGCCTGGGTCACACAGTATGCATTTAGCTCATGGGCCAGGCCCAAAAAAAGGCACGGGCCCGCGTGGCCTAGATCGCGCAGCTTATTCGCTTCGACTCACCACGCTCCCCACTTAACGCACGCCCGGACGTGGCGTGGGAGAGATCGTGGGGCTTTTAATGGGAAAGGAACGCCCGCCCTCTCCCCTTATAAGCAGGGGAAACAGGGCAGGACGCCCACTTGCCATTGCTGTCACATCAAAACCACCGCCGCCCCCCTTCTTCTCAAGTCCAAAGAGAGCGACGCGACCGCCCCATTGCCACCGTGCCACCAACGCCGCCGGAATCTCCACCACCTCCGCCATGGTTCAAAGCCGACAAGGGCAAAGGGGTGAAGTCGGCCGAGGCGCAGCGGCTCATGGGCGCTGCGGAAGGAGCGGGTCTCTTCACCCGCTGCTCGACGTGAAGGAGCTGCGAGAGCTGTATTACCTCTTCCGGTCGACGGAGACGCGATGATCCGCGACGAGGGTGATCTTTGCCGCCACATCCGAGAAGGTTTCCGCCGGTACCCTTTCTTCGCTTTTTCCATCGCGGCTCGCCCGCCTTTTCCGAATTCTTTATGACGCCATGAACACATATGGCCTCCGCCTCCTGATTTCACCCCCAACACTGTCCTCGACAATGGCGGTTTTCGCACACCTCATGAGAACTTTGTCGGAGTCCACCCAAATGTAGCACTTTTTCCGCCACTACTTCATGCCCCGTGTTGAGAGAGGAGAGCCGCTGTTTGAGGGATTGCATGGATCTCCAGGATCGGCAAGAAGGAAGCATATCTTGATGGAGAGCTGCGTAGCAAGTGGGAGGAGTGGAGAGCCGATTGGTGTTGGATTATAGAGGAGGACCCACAGCCTTTTACTGCCCTGCGCCAAACTCCCATAGTGCGCGGCAATGATTGGAGCAACTTGGCGCCGGAGGATGCCAAGTTGAAGATTGTCGTGACCTGGATCTTGCGCCTCCGGCAAGAAGGGCTTACCGTAGGAGCTGTTGGCGCGGACTTCCTTCACCGCCGCATTGCACCCTTCCAGGAGAGGAGGAGGCCTGCTTGGGAGTTCCAAAACGCGGCGGACATCATGAGGCTGCGCCCGGGCCTCAACTGGAACTTTACTGTCTTGGAGTTGGATGCCATGTTGCGGGAGCTGTTCAAGCACGATGCAGATGACCCCGAGTGGTTCATAATGCCGAGGGGGGTCGTGCCTTTGTGCAACAACTCGTCGCTTGACCGCATCCGTGCGATGATGCCGTTGTGCGATTCCCATGGAATCGTTCCAACTTGGCAGGAGCCCGCCGACGACGTCGTGCAGCAGTTCTTCGACAACTTGGAAGAAGTGCCGATCCACGCCGACGAGAAGAAGTGGCTCACCCGTGACACCACCGAGCAAGAGATGGTGCGCATTGCCACAAGGTTGGCGTGTTTGGGTTCACCGTCGAGGAGGCAGAGGCAGCCGAGGCGGCAAGCCTTGCCGATCGAGAGGAGTTCACCGTCGAGGAGGAGCAGGCCGAGCCCGACGCCGAGCCGAACGAGCCTCCCCTCCGCCTTCAAGTAGCTTGCCGCGGGAGGAGCCCGCGGCCCCGCCAAAAAGACGCCTCCGGAATACCGGAGAAGTGGCGGGGCGGCAGACGGGCCAACAGCCGCTGCGCTGCCGACGCGCCCACCGCAAGCACCGCTGCTGAGCGCCTCATGTCGCCACAAAGAACGGGAGCGGGTCTTCGAGCCACGGCCCCTGCACCCGCCAAGCGCCCGAGGGAGCCTACCTCCAGCTCGTCAGACCGAGCGACTTGACTTCTCCGCCTCAGCCCGAGGAAGAAGAGGAAGAGTAAGATCTTGTCGCTGCTACTTGTAATTCTTCAATTTACTGCTTTATCTTGTATCTGACTTGCTTCATTCTGAGCTTTTTCCTTTTTCAGGACGCTGGCTCAGAGGGCGTCGAAGAGAGCCAAGACTCCGTGGTGGTCATCAAGACGAATCTCCCGTATGGCTGTGGAGGCACGCTCGAGACCCCGCTGCCGGATCCGCAACCCTTCCCCGAGCAGCCCCAAGCACAGCCCCCAGCGTAAGTGTTTGGATTATCTCTTACGGTTAGGTGTGCCTGGGTGCTCCTTCTTTACTGATATCTGGCTTGTTGACTTGTGTAGGAGAAGAGCAGCCTCATCAGGAGGCCCCGGAAGTCGCCCCCGAAGTTATGTCTGCTTCAATTACGCCGCCAAGGGAGAATTCTCCGCAAAGGGAGCACTCTCCGGCAAGGGAGGCCTCTCCGACAAGGGGAGCTTCTCCGACAAGGGGCAGCGCCGACGACCCTCCAGTGGTGGAGACCGCGGCTACAGATCCCATTGCAGGTAATCTTCTTACTTGAAAATTTCCCTTGGGTCTTTTTTCTTCTGTTCATCTTTTCGAACATTTGGCTTGACTGTTCTTTCTTTCTCTGATTGTCAGATCCATCTGCCAGAGAGCCGATGGAGACTGAGGTTGCCGGCGAGGAGGACGCGCGCGGCAACAATGACGACGCCGCCAACATGGAGGAGGAGGCCGGTGCCGACAGGTCCGCCGGTGAGGAGGCCGCCAAGGCTGCCGGGCGCAGAGGCCGGGAGGGGTCTGTGATCGTGATCGACGACCTCGAGGCCGCAGGAGCGCCAGCGCCACGCCGATCACCGATCCTCCGCCACCGATGCATCGCCAGTTCAAGAGCCCCAGCCCGCACCTATTCAAGGCCGGCGACGGTGTCTTCATCAAGCTCCCATGGGCGCCGAGCCTGTGGCGCCGGGTCGAGGGAGAGACCTTCGACGGGAGCTGCTCGCCTCGCTGGTTGTCGCTGGTCGACGCGCCAAGCAGCGGCAAAGGGCGAAGTTCGAGGAGGAGCAGCTGCTGAAGAAGCTGCTGTCGCTCTACCGCGCCCGACAAGCTAAGCTGGAGTCCAGGGAGGCGCTTGTCGCGAGGGCTGGAGCTGACATGGAGCAGCGCGCAGAAGAGCTCCAGCGCGCCAACAGGGAAACTCTCCGGGACATAGCAGAAGCGCGGGAGCAGATTGCTGAGGAGCGCACGGCCATCATCCTGGAGAAGGCCGAGGTCGAGGAGCAGCAAAGGCTTGCCGGCGAGAAGCTCTTCAAGCAGAAGGTAGGAGCCGGCGCAGCGTAAGATCAACCTCGACGGCTATGAGGAAGATCTTGCTGCGCGCGAGCAATCAATTGGCGGAGCACTCACGGAGGCAAAGGATGCCGCCGCGGCTGCCGAGGCCGCCAAGAAGGAATTGGAGACGAGGGTGGCGCAGCTGGAGGCCACCTCCGTAAGAGCGGCGAGGAGGTCACCGGTTGAAGCGCGAAGGCGAGAAGGACGCCACACTCTTGGTGAGTTGCAGGTCGCTTTCGCGAGAAGATCAAAGAGCTCGACGCCGCCAAGGACTCCAAGGCGGATCTTGAATCAAGCTGGCTACCTTGACGGAGACGCCGGACGGCGCCAAGGAGCGGAAGTAGGTTTGCCGGAGAAGATCAAGGCCAACGAGGAGCTGTTGGCGAATGCCGCGACCGCCCAGTGATACCTCGTGGAGAGCATGATGCATCGGATGTAAGGTCTTGTGGACACCGCCGCCGCCATCCACAATGAGCCGATGGAGCTGGGATGGTGGATCTCGGTACTCCACCGACGAAAGCACCTTCAACCCAGCGCCAAACTCAGCCTGTTCTTCAAGGGCGTGGTGACGGGTCTCCAGCCGTTCCGGAAGAGATCCTAAAGCAGCCGGGTCGACGAAGTCGCACAAATCTGTGCTGTGGCTCTCCGTAAGGTGCCGATGAAGGTGGCCTTCCGCAATCCAAAGGCCAACTTCGCCAACGCCCTCAAGTCCTCGCCGCCGATCGCCGACGCCGAAGCACTCAAGGCCCTTGTCGCACCCATCATGGACAGGGTGAGCAGAGTCAAGAGGCGCGATGGCGCACCGCAGAGACTAGGCCGCTAAGTTTATCTTTCCCTTGTCGCTGCTGATCATGTTTAGAACAATTTATTAGATCTCATGATGTTATTTTGTAATATACTCTATCTTAGGCAAACGATCGCAATGTTATTTCCTTTACTCGATTTCTTCCTTTGTATGTTTGTGCCCTACGCTGTGTAACTTGTCGGTGCGGGCATCGCTTGTCAGCGAAGCGCCGAAAAGGGACATCAGAGCCTGTCGGGCGATGCCAGCCCGACAAGCAACCTTGTCGCAACTGGTTGCAGCTCACTTAAATTGTTGAGCGGACTCGAAACAAAGTAAGGGCGCAAACCAGCCGCGAGTTGGTTCCTTCGCGCACATGTTTTCCATACAAAGTACTATCATTCGAGGAAGATAACTTAAAAATTTAAAAACTGATTGCTCAGGCTTTGGCAACTTAGCTTTTCTGTTGTTTGCTTCCCAGCAAGGCGATACTTCCTCGAGCGACACTTGGCGGTCCACACCATTACCTTCTCCTTCACCCCGGCTAACTTGTGGGCGAAGGAACCTTCCTTTCTTTTGAGAAGAAAGAAGAGAAAATAAAGTTATGGAGCCTAGTGGCTCGTTATTGCTTACCGGGTGTGGATGCTGCACAAAATGTTAGATAACACATGCATAAGGGATTATGAAAGCATGCATTTGACAAGTTGTGCGCAACACATGAGCTTTACTGATGCACGGGGTCTGCGCCCGGCTTTGTACAAAGGATTACATGCAACAGCGGCAAGACTTGTACAAAAGGGTGGTTGCCGGAACGGGTTCTGGCAATCGCGCCCTATGGGTAAAACTTACGAAGATGCTCTATATTCCAGGAGTTGCTCACCGGAACGCCATCTTCAGTCTCAAGGCGGACTGCGCCGGGCCTTGTGACTCGTTTCACCCAATAAGGGCCTTCCCACTTCGGCGTTAACTTGTTGGAATTCTTGGCGGACTGAACGCGCCGAAGAACAAGGTCGCCTTCCTCAAGCTTCTTGCATTAACCTTGCGGCTATGGTAGCGGCGCAAAGCTTGCTGGTAACGAGCAGCTCAGACAAAGAGCCTCAAGACGATCATCCTCGAGGAGCAGCGGCCATCTTGTCGCAGCTGCTCTTGCTCAAGCTCATCATAAGCGAGTACTGAGGTGATCCGTGATACGAGTTCCGCTGGGAGAACTGCCTCGCCCATAGACTAGAGCGAAGGTGTCCGCCAAAGGCTCGACGGCGCCATCCTGATCGACCAAAGAACCACCGACAGCCTCAATCCAGTTTCTTCCGTGACTTGCGCAGCCTCGCCAAAAGTTCTGGTCCTGAGTCCTCGCAGCACTTCAGCTGCTTGCCTCTTCGCTGACCGCTGCTCCTGGATGAGCAATGTATAAAGCAGACCTTGGCGCCAAGATCTTGGACGATCGCATGAAGGTGCGACTCGGAATTGTGTGCCGTTGTCGGTGATGATCCGTTAGGTATCCCAAAACGGCAAACAATTGACCGAAGAACTTGAACTTTGTGAACTTGTCGATCATGCACGCATAAGTACTCAAAGACCCCGACAGCTCGGGAAAGGGGCCGAGGATGTCGAGCCCCTGCATCAAAATCGCCAGGATAAAGGGATCGCCCGAGAGCTTGAGCTAGCTGGTGTATCTGCTTGGAATGGAACTGCACGCTCACACTTGGTTACTTGTGCAGTTGCATCCTCGTGGGCTTCCGCCAGAAGAAACCTTGCCGAAAGCTTTGCCGCAGAAGTGTTTTGCGCCAATGTGGTGACCACATATGCCTCCGCGTATCTCTCGCCAACAGCTTCTGTCCATCTTCCCGCAAATACACTTCAATTTCACACCGCTGAGTCTTCTTCTCGCATGTGATGTTGTCAACAAACTGATACATACTTGACTGCCGGGCTACTCTTTCCGCTTCTCTTACTCTTCGGAAGTTCTCCTGTCTCAAGGAAATGGACGATCTGTGTGCCCATGTTGGAGCTTGCGGCTTGACAACAAGAACTAAAGGCACATCTCGCCAAGCCATGGAACATCAACTTCTACGGCAGGAACCTGAGGCTCACCGAGCTTGATGATCCCCGCAAGCTTGCCGAGCAAAACTTTTCGGAGCGCCTCGCTCGATTTAAACAAACCCTAGGGCTTGTCGGAGCAGATCGCTCCTCAAATGATATCTATGTTGATTTTTGGGACCTTCTTGGCGGCTTCAGGAGCTCACGGAAAGTAGTCACCGAAACCAACTTCCTCTTCTTGTTCTATCCAGCTTGATGGTGTTACAGCTTGGTTGAGTCAGCTTGAGCACAAAATCCCTGGTTCCATAGGGTAACTTGAGTGCAGCGACTTTGACAGTGTCATCAGCAATATCATTCTCGAGCTCTTGGAACATGTTCCATTTGCAGGCCTTCAAAGTGCTCTTCTAGCTTTCTCACTTCATCGACGTAGGCTTCCATCAACGGACTCTGATAATCTTTGTTTACTTAGCGGACGACAAGCTGCGAGTCCCCCCGACAATGAGCTTCTTGATCCCAAGGTCTACCGCGATCTCGAGACCGCAAGCAAACCTTCATACTCGCAAGATTGTTTGTTGCTTGCTCCTTGGGAAAGTGCATCTGGACTATGTACTTGAGGTGCTCACCGTGGTGCGCTAAGCAGCACGCCGCACCGGGCGCCTTTGCAGCGAGAAGGCACCATCAAAGTACATCAGCCACTCTTTACTTGCTTCCTTGACGGGATGCTCGCTCTCGAATTTCTTCATCTTATGCTACGCCCACTCGCTATGAATTTTGCCAATGCTCTGCTTTGGATAGTTGAAGTGCTTTCAAACTTGAGGCCAAAGCTTGACAGTTCTAGTGCCCACTCGACAATCCTGCCTGTTGCTTCTGGATTTTGCAATATCCTCTTCAGCGGAAAGCGAGTGACAACTGTTATCTCGTGTGCTTGGAAGTAATGGTGCAGCTTTCTCGAGGCCATGAGGAGGCCGAAAAGCAATTTCTGCACACCAGAGTACCTTGACCTAGCCCCCTGCAGAAGGGAACTGATAAAGTAGACTGGGCTCGGCCTGCTCCTCCTCGCCGACAAACTCCTCTTGATCGGCAAGGCTTGCCGCCTCGGCTGGCTCTGCCTCCTCGACGGTGAACCCAAACACACCGGGCGGCAGCAGCTTCGCCGCCTCCAACCTTGTGGCGATGCGCGCCATCTCTTGCTCGGTGGTGTCGCGGTGAGCCACTTTTGCTCGCTAGCTGGATCGGCACTTCTTCCAAGTTATCAAGAATCGCTGCACGACGCCGCCGGGCGGGCTTTGCTGTTGGAGCGATTCCATGGGAATCGCACAACGGCATCATCGCGCGGATGCGCCAAGCGACGAAGTTGTTGCACAAAGGCACGACTTCAAAGAACATGAACCACTCGGAGTGATCTGCATCGCTTGAACAGCTCCCGCAGCATGGCATCCAGCTCCAAGACAGTGAAGTTCCAGCTGGAGGCCCGGACGCAGTTCATGATAGCCGCTGCGAATTTCAGCAGGTTTTCTTCCTTCTGCGCAGGGCGCACGCGGCGCGAGAGTCTCGCCAATAGCTCCTACGTAAGCCTCGCATGCCTGAGGCGCAAGATCCGGAAGTCACGGCATTTCATCTTGGCATATGCCCGGCCTGCTGCCTGTCCGGTTACAGAGAAGGTCCTCCTTCAGGGGCGCTCCTCCACCGCCTGGCTCACCTAGAGGCGCAGCAGAGCTGCTCCTCGGCCACTTTCACGCCTTTCCTTGTCGGCTTTCTGCCCATGGCGGAGGTGGTGGAGGAACTGACGACAAGTTGGTGGCGCTGTGGCAATGGGGGGGAGCGTCGCTTTTGACTTGAGAAGAAGGGGAGCGGCGGTTTTCCGCCCCCCCTTCTCAAGTCCAAAGAGAGCGACGCCCCCCCCCATTGCCACCGGCGCCACCAACGCCGCCGGATTCTCCACCACCTCCGCCATGGGCCCAAGGCCGATAAGGGAAAGGCGTGAAGTCGGTCGAGGCGCAGCGGCTTTGCGCGCCATGGAAGGAGCGGCCCTTCTTCGACCCCTCGCTCGACGCCAAGGAGCTGCAAGAGTTGTATTACCTCTTCGTCGACGGAGACGCTGGCAAGCTCACAAGACGAGGGTGATCTCCGCCGCCACATCCGAGAAGGTTTCCGCTGGTATCCTTCTTTGCGCTTTTTCTTCTATCATGGACTCTGCCCGCCTTTTTCCGAATTCTTTATGACGCCATGATCACAAATGGCCTCCGCCTTTGATTTCACCCCCAACGATGTCCTCGACCATGGCGGTTTTCAGACACCTCTGCGAGAACTTTGTCGGAGTCCACCCAAATGTAGCCCTTTTCCGCCACTACTTCATGCCCCGCCAGAGAGAGGGAGAGCCGCTGTCGGAGGGATTGTATGGATCTCCGTGGATCGGCAAGAAGGAAGCATATCTTGACGGAGAGCTGCGCAGCAAGTGGGAGGAGTGGCGAGCCGATTGGTGTTGGATTATAGAGGAGGACCCACAGCCTTTTACTGCCCTGCGCCAAACTCCCATAGTGCGCGGCAATGATTGGAGCAACTTACGCTGGAGGATGCCAAGTTGAAGATTGCCATGACTCGATTCAGCCCCGCAAGCAGGACTTCACCGAGGCGCTGTTGGCTGGATTTCCTTCGCCGCTGCATTGCGCCTTGCAGAGAGGAGGAGGCCTGCTTGGGAGTTCCAAAACGCGCGGACTGTTGGGGAACGAGTAATTTCAAAAATTTTCCTACGATCACGCAAGATCATGGTGATGCATAGCAACGAGATGAGAGTGTTGTCCACGCACTCAGAGACCAGCAACGGAAGCGTTGACGCAACGAGAGGAAGTAGTCGATTTCTTCCCGATCCAACCGATCCAAGTACCGAACGCACGGCACCTCCGAAGTTCTGCACACGCTCAGCTCGATGACGCCCCTCGAACTCCGATCCAGCCGAAAGTGTTGAGGGAGAGTTTCACAAGACGACGGGCGCAGGACGATGATGATGTTCCACCGGCGCAGGGCTTCGCTTAAGCTCCGCAACGGTATATTCGAGGTGTAGTTTGGTGGAAGGGGCACCGACACGCTAAGGAACGATCTCAATGATCAACTTGTGTGTCATGGGGTGCCCCTGCCCCGTGATATAAAGGAGCAAGGAGGAGGTGGCCGCCCAAGGAGGAGGCGATTAGGGGGAGTCCTACTCCCACCGGGAGTAGGACTCTCCTTTCCTAGTAGGAGTAGGAGAAAAGGAAGGGAAAGAAGAAGGGTGCGGCCTCCCCAGTCCACCCGGACTAGGCCTTGGGGCGCGCCCTGCCCTAGGCAGCCCTCTCTTTCCTGCAGGGCCCAATAAGGCCCAATACTTCCCCCGGCGAATTCCTGTAACTCTCCTGCATTCAAAATACCAATCATTCGAACCTTCCGAACTCCAAATATAGTCGTCCAATATATCGATCTTTACGCCTCGACCATTTCGAGACTCCTCGCCATGTCCCCGATCTCATCCGGACTCAACTCCTTCGTACATCAAAACTCATAAACTCATAATATAACTGCCATCGAAACCTTGTTGCAAGGACTTCTACGGGTTCGAGAACTATGTAGACATGACCTAGAACTATTCTTGGTCAATAACCAATAGCGGAACCTGATGCCCATATTGGTTCCTACATATTCTACGAAGATCTTTATCGGTCAAACCGCATAACAACATACGTTGTTCCTTTGTCATCGGTATAGTTACTTTACCCGAGATTCGATCGTCGGTATCCAATACCTAGTTCAATCTCGCTATCGGTAAGTCTCTTTACTCGCTCCGTAATACATCATCTCACAACTAACTCATTAGTTGTAATGCTTGCAAGGCTTAAGTGATGTGTATTACCGAGAAGGCCTAGAGATACCTCTCCACAATCGGAGTGACAAAACCTAATCTCAAATACGCCAACCCAACAAGTACCTTTGGAGACACCTGTAGTACTCTTTATAATCACCCAGTTACGCCAGACGCTTGGTAGTACCCAAAGTGTTCCTCCGTAAACGGAGTTGCATAATCTCATAGTTATAGGAACATGTATGAGTCATGAAGAAAGCATTAGCAACATACTAAACGATCAAGTGCTAAGCTAACGGAATGGGTCATGTCAATCAGATCATTCAACTAATGATGTGACCTTGTTAATCAAATAACAACTCCTTGTTCATGGTTAGGAAACATAACCATCTTTGATTAACAAGCTAGTCAAGTAGAGGCATACTAGTGACATACTGTTTGTCTATATATTCACACATGTATTATGTTTCCGTTAATACAATTCTAGCATGAATAATAAACATTTATCATGATATAAGGAAATAAATAATAACTTTATTATTGCCTCTAGGCATATTTCCTTCAGTCTCCCACTTGCACTAGAGTCAATAATCTAGTTCACATCGCCATGTGATTTAACATCAATAGTTCACATCTATATGTGGTTAACACCCATAGTTCACATCGACATGTGACCAACACCCAAAGGGTTTACTAGAGTCAGTAATCTAGTTCACATCGCTATGTGATTAACACCCAAAGAGTACTAAGGTGTGATCATGTTTTGCTTGTGAGATAATTTTAGTCAACGGGTCTGTCACATTCAGAGCCGTAAGTATTTTGCAAATTTCTATGTCTACAATGCTTTGCACGGAGCTACTCTAGCTAATTGCTCCCACTTTCAATATGTATCCAGATTGAGACTCAGAGTCATCTAGATTAGTGTTAAAACTTGCATCGACGTAACCTTTACGATTTAACCTTTTTTCACTTCCATAATCGAGAAACATATCCTTATTCTACTAAGGATAATTTTGACCGCTGTCCATTGATCTACTTCCTAGATCTCTATTGCACCCCTTGCCAATCTTAGTGGTAGGGTATGCAATAGATCTGGTACACAGATGACATACTTTATAGAACCTATGGCTGATGCATAGGGAATGACTTTCATTCTCTTTCTATCTTCTCGCCGTGGTCGGGTTTTGAGTCTTACTCAATCTCACACCTTGTAACACAGGCAAGAACTCTTCCTTTGACTGCTCCATTTTGAACTACTTCAAAATCTTGTCAAGGTATGTATTCATTGAAAACTTATCAAGCCGCCTTGATCTATCTCTATAGATCTTGATGCTCAATATGTAAGCAGCTTCACCGAGGTCTTTCTTTGAAAAACTCCTTTCAAACACTCCTTTATGCTTTGCGTATAATTCTACATTATTTCCGATCAACAATATGTCATTCACATATACTTATCGAAATGCTGTAGTGCTCCCACTCACTTTCTTGTAAATACAGGCTTCTCCAAAAGTCTCAGATAAAACCATATGCTTTGATCACACTATCAAAGCGCTTATTCCAACTCCGAGATGCTTGCACCAGTCCATAGATGGATCGCTGAGCTTGCACATTTTGTTAGCTCCTTTAGGATTGACAAAACCTTCTGGTTGCATCATATACAACTCTTCTTTAATAAATCCATTAAAGAATGTAGTTTTGACATCCATTTGCCGATTTCATAAATGTGGCAATTGCTAACATGATTCGACAGACTTAAGCATCGCTACAATTGAGAAAATCTCATTGTAGTCAACACCTTGAACTTGTCAAAACCTTTTAAGTACAAGTCGAGCTTTGTAGATAGTAACACTACTATCGCTGTCCGCCTTCCTCTTGAAGATCCATTTATTCTCAATGGCTTGCCGATCATCGGGCAAGTCAACCAAAGTCCATACTTTGTTCTCATACATGGATCCCATCTCAGATTTCATGGTCTCAAACCATTTCATGAATCTGGGCTCATCATCGCTTCCTCATAGTTCGTAGGTTCATCATGGTCTAGTAACATGACTTTTAGAATAGGATTACCGCATCACTCTGGTGCGGATCTTACTCGAAGACCTACGAGGTTTGGTAGCAACTTGATCTGAAGTTTCATGATCATCATCATTAACTTCCTCACTAATTGGTGTAGGAATCATCGAACTGATTTCGTGATGAACTACTTTCCAATAAGGGAGAAGGTACAATTACCTCATCAAGTTCTACTTTCCTCCCACTCACTTCTTTCGAGAGAAACTTCTTCTAGAAAGGATCCATTTTAGCAACGAATGTTTTGCCTTTAGATCTGTGATAGAAGGTGTACCCAACAGTTTCTTTTGGGTATTCTATGAAGACGCATTCGATTTGGGTTCGAGCTTATCAGTGAAAACTTTTTCACATAAGCATCACAACTCCAAACTTTAAGAAACGACAGCTTAGGTTTATCGCTAAACCATAGTTCATACGGTGTCATCTCAACGGATTTAGATGGTGCCCTATTAAACGTGAATGCAGCTGTCTCTAATGCATAACCCCAAAACGATAGTGGTAAATCGGTAAGATACATCATAGATCGCACTATATCATAATAAAGTACGGTTACGACGCTCGACACACCATAACGCTGTGGTGTTCCAGTGGCGGAGCTGTGAAACTATTCCACATTGTTTTCATGAAGACCAAACTCAGAATCTCAAATATTCATCTCCACGATCAGATCGCAGAAACTTTATTTTCTTGTTACGATGATTTTCCACTTCACTCTGAAATTCTTTGAACCTTTCAACTATTTCAGACTTATGTTTCATCAAGTAGATATACCCATATCTGCTCAAATCATCTTGTGAAGGTCAGAAAATAACGATATTTGCCATTTAGCATCAACACTCATTGGATCGCATACATCGGTATGTATTATTCCCAATAAGTCAAGAGTTTGTTCCATTGTTCCGAGAACGGAGTTTTAGTCATCTTGCCCAAAAGGCACGGTTCGCAAGCATCAAATGATTCATAATCAAGTGATTCCAAAAGTCCATCAAGATGGAGTTTTCTTCATGCGCTTTACACCAATATGACTCTAAACGGCAAGCCACAAATAAGTTGCACTATCATTATTAACTTTGCATCTTTTGGTTTCAATATTATGAATATGTGTATCACTATGATCGAGATCCAATGAACCATTTTCATTGGGTGTGTAACCATATAAGGTTTTATTCATGTAAATGTAACAACAATTTATTCTCTTACTTAAATGAATAATCAGATTGCAATAAACATGATCAAATCATATTTATGCTCAACACCAAATAACACTTATTTAGGTTCCACACTAATCCCGAAAGTATAGGAGGTGCGATGATGATCATATCAATCTTGGAACTACTTCCAACACTCATCGCCACTTCCCTTCAACTAGTCTCTGCTTATTCTCAGAACTCCTGCTTTCGAGTTACTAATCTTAGCAACCGAACGAGTATCAAATACTCAGGGGCTACTATAAACACTAGTAAGGTACACATCAATAACCTGTATATCAAATATAACTTTGTTCACTTTGCCATCCTTCTTATCCACCAAATATTCAGGGTAGTTCCGCCCAAAGGACCAGTTCCATTGCAGCAAAAGTACTCAGCCTCGTGCTTAGGTCTAGACTTGGGCTTCTTCACCGAGCAGCAACTTGCTTGCCGCTCCTTTTGAAGTTCCCTTCTTCCTTTGCCATTTTCCTTGAGACTAGTGGTCTTGTCAACCATCAACACTTGATGTTTTTCTTGATTTCTACCTTCACGATTTTAGCATCGCCAAGAGCTCGAGAATCTTTTTCGCCATCCCTTGCATACTATAGTTCATCACGAAGTTCTACTAACTTAGTGATGGTGACTAGAGAATTCTGTCAATCACTATCTTATCCGAAGATTAACTCCCACTTGATTCAAGCGATTGAAGTACTCTGCATAATCTGAGCACATGCTCACTAGTTGAGCGATTCTCTCCATCTTTTAGCTATAGAACTTGTTGGAGACTTCATATCTCTCAACTCGGTATTTGCTTGAAATATTAACTTCAATTCCTGGAACATCTCATATGGTCCATGACGCTCAAAACGCCTTTGAAGTCCCGATTCTAAGCCGCTACATGGTGCACTAAACTATCAAGTAGTCATCATATTGAGCTGGCCAAACGCTCATAACGCCTCAGATTCGCTCATATTGAGCTAGCCAAACGCTCATAACGCCCGCATCTTCTCCTGCAATAGGTCTGTCACCTAGCGTGCATTAAGGACATAATTCTTCACAGCAGCAATGAGGATAAACCTCAGATCACGGATCCAATCCGCATCATTGCTACTAACATCTTTCAATACAATTTTCTAGGAACACATATGAAAACATAGGGAAGCAACAACGCGAGCTATTGATCTACAACATAATTTGCAAAATACTACCAGGACTAAGTTCATGATAAATTAAAGTTCAATTAATCATATTACTTAAGAACTCCCACTTAGATAGACATCTCTAGTCATCTAAGTGATTACGTGATCCAAATCAACTAAACCATGTCCCATCATCACGTGAGATGGAGTAGTTTCAATGGTGAACATCACTATGTTGATCATATCTACTATATGATTCACGCCGACCTTTCGGTCTCCGTGTTCCGAGGTCATATCTTATATGCATAGCTCGTCAAGTATAACCTGAGTATTCGCAGCAACTGTTTTGCACCCGCTGTATTTGAACGAGAGCCTATCACACCCGATCATCACGTGGTGTCTCAAAGACGAAGAACTTTCGCAACGGTGCATACCAGGGAGAACACTTTTGATAATTTTAGTGAGAGATCATCTTATAATGCTACCGCCAATCAAAGCAAGATAAGATGCATAAAGGATAAACATCACATGCAATCAATATAAGTGATATGATATGGTCATCATCATCTTGTGCTTGTGATTCCATCGCCAAGCACCGCCATGATCACCATCGCCACCGCGCCGACACCTTGATCTCCATCGTAGCATCGTTGTCGCCTCGCCAACTATTGCTTCTACGACTATCGCTACTCCTTAGTGATAAAGTAAAGCAATTACATGGCGCTTGCATTTCATACAATAAAGCGACAACCATATGGCTCCTGCCAGCTGTCGATAACTCGTTACAAAACATGATCATCTCATACAATAAAATATAGCATCACGCCTTGACCATATCACATCACAACATGCCCTGCAAAACAAGTTAGACGCCCTCTACTTTGTTGTTGCAAGTTTTACGTGGCTGCTACGGGCTGAGCAAGAACCGCTTTACCTACGCATCAAAACCACAACGATATTTCACAAATAGACTCCGCTTTAACCTTCTCAAGGACCGGGCGAGCCACACTCGGTTCAACTAAAGTGAGAGAGACAGACACCCGCCGTCACCTTTAAGCAACGAGTGCTCGGAGCGGTGAAACCAGTCTCGCGAAGCGCACGCTGTAATGTCGGTCCGGCCGCTTCATCTCACAATACCGCTGAACCAAAGTATGACATGCTGGTAGGCAGTATGACTTGTATCGCCCACAACTCACTTGTGTTCTACTCGCACATGACATCAACGATAAAACCAGGCTCGATACCACTGTTGGGGAACGAGTAATTTCAAAAATTTTCCACGATCACGCAAGATCATGGTGATGCATAGCAACGAGATGAGAGTGTTGTCACGCACTCAGAGACCAGCAACGGAAGCGTTGACGCAACGAGAGGAAGTAGTCGATTTCTTCCCGATCCAACCGATCCAAGCACCGAACGACGGCACCTCCGAAGTTCTGCACACGCTCAGCTCGATGACGCCCCTCGAACTCCGATCCAGCCGAAAGTGTTGAGGGAGAGTTTCACAAGACGACGGCGCAGGACGATGATGATGTTCCACCGGCGCAGGGCTTTCGCTTAAGCTCCGCAACGGTATATTCGAGGTGTAGTTTGGTGGAAGGGGCACCGACACGGCTAAGGAACGATCTCAATGATCAACTTGTGTGTCATGGGGTGCCCCTGCCCCTCGTGATATAAAGGAGCAAGGAGGAGGTGGCCGCCCAAGGAGGAGGCGACTATGGGGGAGTCCTACTCCCACCGAGTAGGACCTCCTTTCCTAGTAGGAGTAGGAGAAAAGGAAGGGGAAGAGAAGAAGGGTGCGTTCCTCCCCAGTCCACCCGGACTAGGCCTTGGGGCGCGCGCCTGCCCTAGGCAGCCCTCTCTCTTTCTGCAGGCCCAATAAGGCCCAATACTTCTCCCCGCGAATTCCTCAGAACTCTCCTGATTCAAAATACCCAATCATTCGAACCTTCCAACTCCAATATAGTCGTCCAATATATCGATCTTTACGCCTCGACCATTTCGAGACTCTCGTCATGTCCCCGATCTCATCCGGGACTCAACTCCTTCGTACATCAAAACTCATAAACTCATAATATAACCGCCATCGAAACCTTGTTGCATGGACCCTACGGGTTCGAGAACTATGTAGACATGACCTAGAACTATTCTTGGTCAATAACCAATAGCGGAACCTGATGCCCATATTGGTTCCTACATATTCTACGAAGATCTTTATCGGTCAAACCGCATAACAACATACGTTGTTCCCTTTGTCATCGGTATAGTTACTTACCCGAGATTCGATCGTCGGTATCCAATACCTAGTTCAATCTCGCATCGTAAGTCTCTTTACTCGCTCCGTAATACATCATCTCACAACTAACTCATTAGTTGTAATGCTTGCAAGGCTTAAGTGATGTGTATCACCGAGAAGGCCTAGAGATACCTCTCCGACAATCGGAGTGACAAAACCTAATCTCAAATACGCCAACCCAACAAGTACCTTTGGAGACACCTGTAGTACTCCTTTATAATCACCCAGTTACGCCAGACGCTTGGTAGTACCCAAAGTGTTCCTCCGTAAACGGAGTTGCATAATCTCATAGTTACAGGAACATGTATGAGTCATGAAGAAAGCATTAGCAACATACTAAACGATCAAGTGCTAAGCTAACGGAATGGGTCATGTCAATCAGATCATTCAACTAATGATGTGACCTTGTTAATCAAATAACAACTCCTTGTTCATGGTCAGGAAACATAACCATCTTTGATTAACAAGCTAGTCAAGTAGAGGCATACTAGTGACATACTGTTTGTCTATATATTCACACATGTATTATGTTTCCGTTAATACAATTCTAGCATGAATAATAAACATTTATCATGATATAAGGAAATAAATAATAACTTTATTATTGCCTCTAGGGCATATTTCCTTCACGGACATCATGAGGCTGCGTCCTGGCCTCAACTCGAACTTCACTGCCTTGGAGCTGGATGCCATGTCATGGAGCTGTTCAAGCATCGATGCAGATCACCCCGAGTGGTTCATGTTGCCGAGGGGGTCGTGTTTTGTGCAACAACTGTCGCTTGACCGCGATCTCGCTGATGATGCTGCCAGCGATTCCCATGGAATCGCTTCCAACTTGGCAAGAGCCCGCCGACGACGCCGTGCAGCAGCTTCTTCGATAACTTGGAAGAAGTGCCGATCCGCTGCCGACGAGAAGAAATGGCTCACCCGCGACACCACCGAGCAAGAGATGGTGCACATTTCCACAGGTTGAGGAGGCGGCGGAAGCTGCCGCCGCTGTGTGTTTGGGTTCACTGCCGAGGAGGCAGAGGTAGCCGAGGCGGCAAGCCTTGCCGACGAGAGGAGTTTGCCAACGAGGAGGAGCAGGCCAACCCGACGCTGAGCCAAACGAGCCTGCCGGGGCGCCCTCCGCTTAGTAGCTTGCCGTGGAGGAGCCCTGCCCCGCTTAAGAAGACGCCCAAGACCGGAGAAGTGGCGGGCGGCAGACGGGCTAACAGCTGCTCTGCGCCCTGACGCGCCCACCGCTGCAAGCACTGCTGCTGGAGCGCCACGCCGCCACAAAGAACGGGAGCGGGCCTTCTGAGCCACGGCACCCGCACTCCGCCAAGCGTCCGAGGGATCCTACACCTCCAGCTCGTCACACCAGAGCGGAATTTGACTTCTCCGCTCTCAGCTCCGAGGAGGAAGAAGAAGAAGAGTAAGATCTTGTCGCTGCTACTTGTAATTCTTCAATTAACTGCTTTGTCTTGTATTTAACTTGCTTCATTCTGAGCTCTTTCCTTCCTCAGGACGCTGGCTCAGAGGGCGTCGAAGAGGGCCAAGACTCCGGTGGTTGTCATCGAAGACGATCCCCCTGTGGCGACAGGAGGCGTGTCTGAGACCCCGTTGCCGGACCCGGCAACCCTTCATCAGAGCAGCCCCCAGCACAGCCCCCAGCGTAAGTATTTGATTTATTTCTTATGGTTAGGTGTGCTTGGGTGCTCCTTCTTCACTGATATCTGACTTGTTGAATTGTGCAGGAGTAGAGCAGCCTCATCAGGAGGCCCCGGAGGTCAATCCCGAAGTTATGTCTGCTTCAACTACGCCGCCAAGGGAGAACTCTCCGCCAAGGGAGCGCTCTCCGGCAAGGGAGGCCTCTCCGACAAGGGGCAGCGCCGATGACCTCCAGTGGTAGAGACCGCGCTACAGATCCCATTGCGTAATTCTTCTAAAAATTTCCCTTGGGTTCTTTTTTCTTCTGTTCTTCTTTTGAACATTTTCTTGACTTGTTCTTTTCTTTCTCTCGATCATCGATCCATCCGCCGGAGAGCCGATGGAGACCGAGGTTGCCGGGCGAGGAGGACGCCATGTAACAATGACGACGCCGCCAACATGGAGGAGGAGGCTAGCGCCGATGGGTCTGCCTGGCGAGGAGGCCGCCAAGGTTGCCGGGCACAAAGGCTGGGAGGGGTCTGTGGTCGACCGACGACCCCGAGGCCGCAGGAGCGCCAGCGCCACGCCGACCGGGCCGATCCCTAAGCCACCGACAAGGCACCAGTTCAAGAGCCCCAGCCCGGCGCCACCAAGGCCGGGCGACGGTGTCTTCATCAAGCTTCCATGGGCGCAAGCCCAGTGGCGCCGGTCGAGGGAGAGACCTTCGACGAGGAGCTGCTCGCTTCCGCTGGCTGTCGCTAGTTGACGCGCCAAGCAGCAGCAAGGGCGAAGTTCGAGGAGGAGCAGCTGTCAAGAAGCTGCTATCGCTTCTACCGCGCCTCGGCAAGCTAAGCCGGAGTCCAGGAAGCACTTGTCGCGAGGGCGGAGCTGATATGGAGAAGCGCGCAGAAGAGCTCCGCGCCGCCAACAAGGAAACTCTCCAGACATAGCGTAAGCACGGAAGCAATTCGAAGAGCGCACGCCTTCATCCCGTAGAAGGCCGAGGTCGAGGAGCAGCAAAGGCTTGCCGCGAGAAGCCTTCAGGTAAGAAGGTGAGCTCTGGCGAGCGGAAGATCAACCTTGACAGCTACGAGGAAGATCTTACGCTGCGAAAGCAATCAATTGGCGGAGCACTCAAGGAGGCAAAGGACGCCGCAGCTGCCGAGGCTGCCAAGAAGGAATTGAGACGAGGTGGCGCAGCCGAGGCCACCTCCGTAAGAGCGGCGAGGAGGTCACTGGGCTGAAGCGAGCGAGCGAGAAGGACGCCTATACTCTTGGTGAGTTGCAGGGTCGTTTCGCTGAGAAGATCAAAGAGCTCGACGCCGCCAAGGACTCCAAGGCAGATCTGGAGCTGAAACTGACCACCTTGACGGGGACGCTGGACGGCGTCAAGGAGCGAGAAGCGGGCCTGTTGGAGAAGATCAAAGCGAACGAGGAGCTGCTGGCTAATGCTGTGACCGAAAGATGTCGGGGAAGCTGATCGTGACCCACGGACACCTATGGGACCGAGTCCCTTGTGGTTCGGAGGGGGGCGGAGATTGCACAAAGTGCAGATCGAAGCAATGCACACGAGCAGTTTTACCCAGCTTCGGAGCTCTCCGGAGAGATAATACTCCTACTGCTGCTGGGTTGATTGTATTGTGTTCTTGCTAGGGAGCAATGAGAGCTACAAAACCTAGCTGGAGTGTGTGTGGTCTCGAATGAGTCAAATGAACCGAATGAGCCGAACCCTTTCTACGTTGCACTTGGGCCTCCTTTTATAGGCTCAAGGGGTCACCGACAGGTGGCAACGTAGATGAGGGTAAAAATGGAAAAACAGTAGTTGGTACAATCGACTTGTACAAAGGTTTCTATACCTAACTCGACGGCAAGGGACAAGATCAATAATGCCCGACCCTCGCCGCCTGAACAAAGGCAACAGGACCGCTGGTGCACCACCGCTTTCCACGATGGTAAACCTGTCAGCGCCGCTATCGCTGCTCTCCGCTGGCTGCACAGCCTTCGACACGCTGCGGCTCGGAGTAGCCCCACAGCGACATCGCTGGCGGATGAGCTGGAGCGGAGATGAAGAGAGGTTGCTCGCCGCTGCAAGCGCCTTTCCGCTGCTGAATCCTTGTCGCGCCGAGAGCTTGTCGCCACTGTTTCCCCGACAAGCTCCTCTTGCCGGGTCTTGTTTCCTTCAGGCCTTGAGTGGCCTTCCGGCAAGCTCCTTGCCGGGCCTTGAATACTTTGTTCTTGAATGGCTCCAAAGGAGCCACGGAGGACCTTGGCGGTCCTCAGCCAGCCCTGCCGCTGGTGCTGCAATCGCCTGCGCACGAAGTTCGGGATACTAGGGTACCCCTACCTAGTACACCGACAGAGCCCTCGGCATGGGCCACACACGGCGCCGAGCTCTGCTGGGCCAGGCCCAAAATAGGCACGGGCACGCTGCCCGGAGAACGCCACATTTCGCCCCGACTCCACCACGCCCCCACGAACGGCACGCGCCGGACGTGGCGTCGTGGGAGAGATCGTGGGGGCCTTCTTTAATCGGAAAAGCGGAACGCCCGCCCCCTCTCCCTCCTTATAAGCAGGGGAAACATGGGCAGGACGCCCACTTACCATTGCTGTCACATCAAGAAAACCACCGCCGCTCCCCCTTCTTCTCAAGTCCAAAGAGAGCGACGCCCGCCCCATTGCCACCGGGCGCCACTAACGCCGCCGGATTCTCCACCACCTCCGCTTATGGGCCCAAGGCCGACAAGGGAAAGGCGTGAAGTCGGCCGAGGAGCAGCGCTTGCGGCGCTATGGAAGGAGCGGGCCGCTTCGACTTCTGCTCGACGAGAAGGAGCTGCGAGCTGTATTACCTCTTCCGTCGACGGAGACACGGCGCACTCACAAGACGAGGGTGATCTCCGCCGCCACATCCGAGAAGGTTTCCGCCGGTACCTTTCTTCGCTTTTTCCATCAAGGGCTCTGCCCGCCTTTTCCGAATTCTTTGCGACGCCATGAACACATATGGCCTCCGCCCTTGATTTCACCCCCAACGCTGTCCTCGACCATGGCGGTTTTCAGACACCTCTGCGAGAACTTTGTCGGAGTCCACCCAAATGTAGCCCTTTTCCGCCACTACTTCATGCCCCGAGAGAGAGGAGAGCCGCTGCCGGAGGGATTGCATGGATCTCCGTGGATCGGCAAGAAGGAAGCATATCTTGACGGAGAGCTGCGCAGCAAGTGGGAGGAGGAGAGCCGATTGGTGTTGGATTATAGAGGAGGACCCACAGCCTTTACTGCCCTACGCCAAACTCCCATAGTGCGCGGCACGATTGGAGCAACTTGGCGCCGAGGATGCCAAGTTGAAGATTGCCGTGACTCGATCTTGCGCCCGCAAGCAGGACTCACCGTAGGCGCTTGTTGGCGCTGGATTTCTTCGCCACAGATTGCGCCTTTGCAGGAGAGGAGGAGGCCTGCTTGGGAGTTCCTAAACGCGGCGGACATCATGAGGCTGCGTCCGGCCTCAACTGAACTTCACCGCCTTGGAGCTGGATGCCATGCTGCGGAGCTGTTCAAGCACGATGCAGATCACCCCGAGTGGTTCATGTTGCCGAGGGGGTCGTGCCTTTGTGCAACAACTCGCCGCTGACTGCATTCGCGCGATGATGCTGCCAGCGATTCCCATGGAATCGCCTCCATCTTGGCAAGAGCCCGCCGATGACGCTGCAGCAGTTCTTCGATAACTTGGAAGAAGTGCCGATCCGCTGAGATTTGAGAAGAAGTGGCTCACCCGCGACACCACCGAGCAAGAGATGGTGCACATTGCCACAAGGTTGGAGGAGGCGGCGAAGCTGCCGCCGGGCGTGTTTGGGTTCACTGCCGAGGAGGCAGAGGTAGCCGAGGCGGCAAGCCTTGCCGATCGAGAGGAGTTTGCCGGCGAGGAGGAGCAGGCCGAGCCCGACGCTGAGCCGAACGAGACTGCGGGGCGCCTCCGCTTTCAGTAGCTTGCCGCTGGAGGAGCCCGCGCCCCGCTTAAGAAGACGCCCAAGACCGGAGAAGTGGCGGGTGGCAGACGGGCCAACAGCCGCCCGCCTCGACGCGCCCATCATGGCAAGCAAGCACTGCTGAGCGCCACGCCGCCACAGAACGGGAGGGGGCATTCTCGAGCCACGACACCCGCACCCGCCAAGCGCCCGAGGGATCTTACCTCCAGCTCGTCACACCGGAGCGGAATTTGACTTCTCCGCTCTCAGCTCCGAGGAGGAAGAAGAAGAAAAGTAAGATCTTGTCGCTGCTACTTGTAATTCTTCAATTAACTGCTTTGTCTTGTATCTGACTTGCTTCATTCTAAGCTCTTTCCTTCCTCAGGACGCTGGCTCAGAGGGCGTCGAAGAGGGCCAAGACTCCGGTGGTTGTCATCGAAGACGATCCCCCGCATGGCTGTGGAGGCGGTTCGAGACCCTGCTGCCGGACCCTTGGCGGAGAGGCCTCCCTTGCCGAACAGCTTCTGTCCATCTTCCCGGCAAATACACTTCAATTTCACACTGTTGAGTCTTCTTCTGTACAGGATGTTGTCAACAAAATGGTACATACTTGTCTCAGGGTGCCCACCATAGATCGCTTTGAAGAACATGCTGAGCTTGGCGCTGGGTTGAAGGCGCTCGTCGGTGGAGTACCCGAGGTCCACCATCCCCAGCTCCATCAGCTCATTGTGAATGGCGGCGGCAATATCCACAAGGCCCTCCGTCCAGTGCATCACGTTCTCCTTGAAGGTGTTGTGGGCGTTCGTGGCATTCGCCAGCAGCTCCTCATTCGCCTTGATCTTCTCCAACAAACCCACTTCCCGCCTCCTTAGCCCGCCCAGCTGCCTCCGGCCAAGGTGGACAGCTTCAGCTCAAGATCCGCCTTTGAGTCCTTGGCGGCGCCGATCTCCTTGATCCTCTCAGAGACGGCCCCTGCAACTCGCCAAGAGTGTAGGCCCTTCTCGCGCCATGCTTTAGCGCAGTGATCTCCTCGCCGCTTTCCGGAGGGTGGCCTCAGCGCGCCCACCTGCCTCCAATTCCTTCTTGGCGGCTCAAGAGCTGCGGCGGCGCCTTCGCCTCTTGAGTGCTCCGCTAATTGATTGCTCGCTGCAAAATCTTCCTCATAGCTGTCGAGGTTGATCTTCCATCGCGCCAGCCACCTTCCTGCAGAGAGCTTTTCACCAAGCCTTTGCTGCTCCACGACTCGGCCTTCCAGATGAAGGCCGCGCCTCAGCAAGTTGCTCCCGCTCGCTATGTCCCGAGAGTTTCCTTGTTGGCGCCGCCGGAGCTCTTCGCGCTTCTCCATATCAGCTCCCCGCGACAAGTGCTTCCTCGACTCCAGCTTAGCTTGTCGGGCGCTGTAGAGCGATAGCAGCTTCTTTAACAGCTGCCTCCTCGACTCGCCATCGCTGCTGCTTGGCGCCAACTAGCGACAACCCAGCGGAGGCGAGCAGCCTCGTCAAGGTCTCTCCTCGACCGGCGCCTGTAGCTTGACGCCCATGGAAGCTTGATGAAGACACCGTCGCCGGCCTTCAGATAGGCGCCGGTTGGGGCTCTTCGGAGCCTGGTACTGCTTCGGTGGCGGAGGGATCGGCAGTCGGCGTAGCGCCTGGCGCTCCTGCGGCCTCAGGGTTGTCAGTACGACCACTAGACCCCTCCCCAGCCTTTGCGCCAGCTGCCTTGGCGGCCTCCTCGCCGGCAGACCCATCGAGGCCAGCCTCCTCCTCGCCGGCAGACCCATCGACGCCAGCCTCCTCCTCCATGTTGGCGGTAAATGCATTGTTGCCGCGAGGCCCTCCTCGCTGCAACCTCAGTCTCCATCGCTCTCCCGGATGGATCTGATGATCGAGAAAGAAAAGAACAAGTCAAGCAAATGTTCAAAAGAAGAACAAAGAAAAGAACCCAAGGGAAATTTTTAAGAAGATTACCTGCAATGGGATCTGAGCCATGGTCTCTACCACTGGAGGGTCGCCGCCGCTGCCCCTTGTCGGAGAGGCCTCCTTGCCGGAGAGCGCCCTTGGCGGAGAGTTCTCCTTGGCGCGAGTTGAAGGCATGTAACTTCGAGTGACCTCCGGCCTCCCGATGAGGCTGCTCGCTTCCTGCACAATTCAACAAGTCAGATATCAAGAAGAAGGAGCACGCAAGCACACCCAACCGTAAGAAATAAATCAAATACTTACGCTGGGGCCAGCTGGGGCTGCTCGATGAAGGGTTGCTGGTCCGCAACGGGTCTCGATACGCCTCTGCCGCCATTGGGGATCGCCTTCGATGACAACCACCGGAGTCTTGGCCTCTTCGACGCCTCGAGCCAGCGCCCCGAGGAAATAAAGAGCTCAGAATGAAGCAAGTCGACATAAGACAAAGCAGTTAATTGAAGAATTACAAGTAGCAGCGACAAGATCTTACTCTTCTTCTTCTTCCTCCTGAGCCGAGAGCGAGATGTCAAATCCCGCCCGTGTGACGAGCTGGAGGAGTAGGAATCTCGACGCTTGGCGGGTGCGGTGCCGTGGCTCCAAGGCCCCGCCCCTGCTGTTGTGGCGGCATGAGGCGCCCATGCAACAAGTGCTTGCCGCTGGAGCTGGGCTGGCGGCGAGGCGGTTGTTGGTCTGCCTGCCGCCCGCCACTCTCCGGGTCCTATGGAGGCGCTTTCGGGGCCGCTGGCTCCTCCCGCTGCAAGCTACTTGAAGGCGGAGGGAGGCGCCTGCATGCCTGCTCGCTCAGCTCAGCCTGGCTCGGCCTGCCTCCGCCGCAACCCTCTCGATCGGCAAGGCTTGCTGCCTCGCTGCCTCCTCCTCGACGGTGAACTCCAAACCCGCCCGGGCGGCAGCAGCTTCGCCGCCTCCAACCTTGTGGCGATGCGCCGCCATCTCTTGCTCGGTGGTGTCGCGGGTGAGCCACTTTTGCTCGTCGGTGCGGATCGGCACTTCTTCGACAACACCTATGGGACCTGGCGGACCGAGTCCCTTGTGGTTCGGAGTGGGGCGGAGATTGCACAAAGAGCGGATCGAAGCGATGCACACGAGCAGTTTTACCCAGCTTCGGAGCTCTCCGGAGAGATAATACTCCTACTGCTGCTTGGTTGATTGTATTGTGTTCTTGCTAGGGAGCAATGGGAGCTACCAAACCTAGCCTGAGTGTCTGTAGTCTCGTATGTGTCGAATGAACCGAACGGAGCCGAACCCTTTCTACGTTGCACTTGGGCCTCCTTTATAGGCTCAAGGGGTCACCGACAGTGGCAACGAGATGAGGGTAAAATGGAAAACAGTAGTTGGTACACCGACTTGTACAAAGGTTTCATACCTAACTCCGACGGCAAGGGACAAGATCAATAATGCCCATCCTCGCCGCCTGAATAAAGGCAACAGGACCGCTGGCGCACCACCGCTTGCCACGATGGTAAACCTGTCAGCGCCGCTTATCGCTGCTCCGCCGGCTGCACAGCCCTTCGACACGCTGCGTTCGGAGTAGCCCCACAGCGACATCGCTACGGATGAGCTGGAGCGAGATGAAGAGAGGTTGCGGCGCGGCAAGCGCTTTGTCCGCGCTGAATCCTTGTCGCGCGGGAGCTTGTCGCCACTGCCTTCCCGACAAGCTCCTCTTGCCGTGGTCTTGTTTCTTCGTGCCTTGAGTGGCCTTCCCGCAAGCTCCTCTTGCCGGGCATTGAATACTTTGTTCTTGAATGGCTCCAAAGGAGCCATGGAGGACCTTGGCGGTCCTCAGGCAGCCCCGCCGCTGGGTGTTGCGATCGCCTGCACGAAGTTCGGGATACTAGGGTACCCCTACCTAGTACACCGGCAGAGCCCCGGCTCGGCCACACGGCGCCGAGCTCTGGGCCAGGCCCAAAACAAGGCACGGCACGCTGCCCCGGAGAACGCCGTTATCGCCCGACCCACCACGCCCCCACTTAACGGCACGCTACCGGACGTGGCGCCGTGGAGAGATCGGGGCCTTTCTTTAATCGGAAAGCGAACGCCCGCCCTCTCCCTCCTTATAAGCAGGGGAAACAGGGCAGGACGCCCACTTGCCATTGCTGTCACATCAAGAAAACCACCGCCGCCCCCTTCTTCTCAAGTCCAAAGAGAGCGACGCCCGCCCTCCCCATTGCCACCGGGCGCCACCAACGCCGCCGGATTCTCCACCACCTTCCGCCATGGGCCCGGCCGACAAGGGAAAGGCGTGAAGTCGGCCGAGGCGCAGCGGTTGCGGCGCATGGAAGGAGCGGCCCTTCGACTTCGCCGACGCGAAGGAGCTGCGAGAGCTGTATTACTCTTCTCGGTCGACGGAGACGCTGGCGACTTCACAAGACGAGGGTGATCTCCGCCGCCACATCCGAGAAGGTTTCCGCCGGTACCCTTTTCTTCGCTTTTTTCCATCATGGGCTCTGCCCACCCTTTTCCGAATTCTTTTGCGACGCCATGAACACATATGGCCTCCGCCTCCTGATTTCACCCCAACGCTGTCCTGACCATGGCGGCCAGACACCTTCATGAGAACTTTGTCGGAGTCCACCCAAATGTAGCCCTTTTCCGCCACTACTTCATGCCCCGCGAGAGAGGAGAGCCGCTGTCGGAGGGATTGCATGGATCTCCAGGATCGCAAGAAGGAAGCATATCTTGATGGAGAGCTGCGAGCAAGTGGGAGGAGTGGAGAGCCGATTGGTGTTGGATTATAGAGGATGACCCACAGCCTTTACTGCCCTCGCGCCAAACTCCCATAGTGCGCGGCACGATTGGAGCAACTTGGCGCCGGAGGATGCCAAGTTGAAGATTGCCGTGACTGGATCTTGCGCTTCTGCAAGCAGGACTCACCAGAGGCGCTTGTTGGCGCGACTTCTTTGCCGCCGATTGCGCCTTGCAGGAGAGGAGGAGGCTCTGCTTGGGAGTTCCAAAACGCGACGGACATCATGAGGCTGCGTCCGGCCTCAACCGGAACTTCACCGCCTTTGAGCTGGATGCCATGCTGCGGAGCTGTTCAAGCATGATGCAGATCACCCCGAGTGGTTCATGTTGCCGAGGGGGTCGTGCCTTTGTGCAACAACTAATCGCTTGACCGCATCCGCGATGATGCTGCCAGCGATTCCCATGGAATCGCCTCCAACTTGGCAAGAGCCCGCCGACGCACCT